>JAJOOR010012304.1:0-28218 GCA_036250505.1 Solanum acaule
CCAAAGCCAAAACTACCAGAACTTCCAAAGCCAGAAGTACCAGAGATGCCAAAGCCTGAAATCCCAGAACTACCAAAGCCGAAAGTCCCAGAGCTTCCAAAGCTAAAAGTCCCAACAATGCCAAAGCCAGAAATCCCAGAACTTCCAAAGCCAGAAGTACCAAAGATGCCAAAGCCTGAAATCCCAGAACTACCAAAGCCTAAAGTCCCAGAGCTTCCAAAGCTAAAAGTCCCAACTATGCCAAAGCCTGAAATTCCAGAACTACCTAAACCAACTCTTCCTTCACTTTCTCCACCATACAAACCCGCTACTCCTTGAGTAAATTATATGCTACTTTCACTCTATTAGGAAGTACCCAACTGATATTTTGTGATTTCCATCTTAGTCTATGAAGCTTGCGACCTGAGCTGTGACATGGAGATAGTATTGGATACTTTCTGCTACGAGTCGAAATTGTAATTCTTTTATAGAAGTATTTGAATTGGATGTACCGAGTTTGTCGTGTTATTATACTATATGAATGTTTTATGTATTTCTATATATACAGTGTAATAAAACTTTGATATATGTTACTTTGGTTTAGTTCCTATCATTTGCCATCTCTGCTTTTGCTCGATCGTTGTTTGTCCATTCTTTCCCTCACTGTTTTTCCTTCCTAATTTATAGTAACCAATTTCTCCATTACATTTCAAGAGTATGGAATAAAGGATGAATTAGTATATTTAAATGCCACAAAATGGAGTGGACTCACATTTTTAGTGTAGAACCAAACTGGTGATTTAACTAATTTGCTTTTTGTTTCATTCATCCTAATTAATGCACATTAAATGGATTCAATTACCTCTGTTTCACCTTCTCCAAAAGAATGATAAAAACTATTTATGCTTCATGCATGATCAGTTAGCTGGTGCAATTACGCAAGCCACCTTCTGGGGACGCCATTCCCTGAGATCCCTACACCAGAATCCCCAAATATTCCGGCCTTACCAAAGCCTGAAATCCTATTTTATACCAATACCTGAAGTATTATCTATTTCCAGCGTTCCAAAGCTATATGAATCCGTGGCGTAAGCAACATTTTTTGTAGGCAGCGTACATATTTAAAGGAGCAACAAAGAATAAATATTGTAGCAACATCATATTAAAAATATTACTAGTTTATTACTATAATTTGCTTCAACGAGTTTTCATTTTTCAAATGTATTCATGACAGTATAAATATTTTTTAAATCATAACAGTCGCATTAAAAATAGTGTCTTACGGTGAAAACCCCATCAACCACTTAAAAGATCATTATTCATTTGATTTTACAAGTCAATCTTAATCAACTTCATCACCGAGAAAGCAATACGCCAAGTCTCAAGTAATTGGACCGAGTAGTTTTCAAAATTAGGATTTTAAAAGTGGTGAAATAATTGAATCCAAGTAGCGTTTATAGTTATTTATTGTCCCTTTCATACACAAAAGTTGATGTGTTCAAGCAGTAAAACTCAAAAAATTTAAAATGAAAGATTGCAGGACTGAGTAACTGTCGAAGTTTATTGGCGAAGTTAGGTACTTTGCCAGCGAACTAATTACAGGCAATCTTTGGGAAGTGGTGTCATTTGTTTTTATTAATCCTAAAGCTCAAAAGAAACTCTAAAGTAATAACCTTTCTATTTTGATTTTTTGTCGATATCGTTGAGTTATTATGTACACACCACACCAGAATGAAGATTTGCGGTAAAAAGTGAATACTTCTTCACTTTTCAAAGAAATGAAATCAGCTAAGCTAAGAATTTTTATCAGGTTACCAGCATAACCTATATGCAAGTGACAGGTTTAGACTATTTTAAGTAATTTAGGTCATCTAAATTGACTTTTGAAGTACCAGACTGGAAGCTAATTAGTTTGATGAGAAATTCAACTACTCAGGTCCGTGGCTAACAAACAGAATCCTGAAAGTCCTTGTAATTGCATTCTTAAAAACCTATATAAAGCAACAGACATAAAGCCAATGTCACATCCCAATCACATTGAGTCTTACACATTATTCTTCTTTTCGCTTCTACAATCTGCGTAAAAATGGGTCAGCATCACCACGTATCCTCCCTCTTACTAGCATTTCTTAATTTATTCTTCATTCATAGCAACATAACTGGTGTGGCTGCACGCCACCTCTTAGAGACGCCCGTCCCTGAGATACCTAAACCAGAACTACCAAAAGTTCCAGCCTTGCCAAAGCTTGAAATCCCAACTCTGCCGAAGCCTGAGCTTCCAACCATACCAAAGCCTGAGATCCCCGCTGTTCCAAAGCCCGAGCTACCAACTGTCCTGAAGCCCGAGTTACCAACTTTGCCAAAGCCTGAGATGCCAGCTATGCCAAAGCCTGAATTACCGACTTTGCAGAAGCCTGAGATTCCAGTTGTGCCGAAACCCGAGCTTCCTTCTATGCCAAAGCCTGAGATTCCAACAATGCCAAAACTCGAGTTTCCTTCCTTGAAAAAGCCAGAAGTTCCAGCAATGCCAAAGACTGATCATCCAACTATGAAAAAAGAAGAGATTCCGACTATACAAAAGCCTGAATTACCAACTTTGCCAAAGCCTGAGATCCCAGCTATACCAAAACCCGAGATTCCTACTGTGCCGAAGCCTGAGATTCCAACAATACCAAAACCCGAGTTTCCTCCCTTGAAAAAGCCAGAAATCCCAGCAGCGCCAAAGACTGAGCTTCCTCCAGCTATGCCAAAGCCTGAAATCCCAGAACTACCAAAGCCAAAAGTCCCCGAGCTTCCAAACCTAAAAGTCCCAACTATGCCAAAACCTGAAATTCCAGAACTACCAAAGCCAAAAGTCCCTGAACTTCCAAAGCTAGAAGTACCAACTATGCCAAAGCCTGAAATTCCAGAACTACCAAAGCCAAAAGTTCCCGAGCTTCCAAAGCTAAAAGTCCCAACTATGCCAAAGCCTGAAATCCCAGAACTACCTAAACCAACTCTTCCTTCACTTTCTCCACCGTACAAACCTGCTACTCCATGAGTAATTATGTGCTACTTTCACTCTATTAAAAAGTACCCAACTGATGTTTTGCGATTTCTATCTCAGTCTATGAAGCTTGCGACCTGAACCATGACATGGAGATAGTATTGGACACTTTCTGTTTGGAGTAGAAATAGTAATTCTTCTATAGTAGTGCTTGAATTGGATGTACCATGTTTGACGTGTCATTATACTATATGAGTGTTTTATGTACTTGTTATAAATAAGCTATGATCTATGATATTTTGATTTAGTTTGCCTAACCAAATTCTTCCATTACATTTCAAGATTATGGATTAAGGATGAATTAGTATATTTAAGTATGGTACTAAATTGATGATTTAGCTATTTTTGCCTTTTGTTTCGTTTATCCTAATGCATATTAAATGGACTCTGTTACCTCTATTTCGTCTGCTCTAAAAGAAAGATGAAAACAACTTATGCTTGGCCTGTTAGCTGGTGCAACTACTACTTCTATCTAGAGAGGCCATTCCCTGAGATTCCTAAACTAGACCGAATCCTCAAATATTTCGGCCTTGTTGAAGCCTGCACCTCCAACCTTATACTATACTCAATTTATTTTTAAGCGGTGTCTATATTTAAAGGAGTAAACGAAGAACAAATATTGTAGAGACGTCATATTAAAAGATATTAGTTTATTACTATAATTCTCTTCAACAAGTTTTCGTTTTTTTTAAAGATGTATTCATAATAGTATTATTGTTTTTCAAGGTAAAAACATCAAACAACCATTCAAAAACTCATCATTCGTTCGATTTCAGAAATGATCTTAATCAACATCATCCCTGAGAAAGCATACGGAAGTCCAAGTAATTGTAGCCAATAGTTTCCAGAATTCAGGTTTTACATGTGGTGATCAAATAATTGAATCCGAATAGGGTTTATAGCTATTTATTGTCCCTTTCATACCGCAAAAATTGATGATTTAGTTTAATTTTTCCTTACTAAAGGTAGAAAGTCATAACCATTCAACCAGGCATCACTTTTTTATCAAGCAGTAAAACTCTAAAATTTTAAAGTGAAAGATTGCAGAACCGTGTGAAGTTTGCTGGCAAAGTTAGGTGCTTTGCCAGTGAACCAACAGGCTACGGGAAGTGGTTTCATTTATAATGATACTTTATTTTGCATATATGTCTTTAGTAAAATTCTTGATGAAGATGTCGGAAGCCCTTCATCCTACCTAAATCCGCCCATGTATGCTATTCTTTCAGTATTAACTTTTTTTTATATGAATCTGGTATACTATTTTTTCAGTATTAACTCTTCTTTTTTTTTCATTTCTTGGAGAATTGTATGGACATTTGTGGTATAATGTGAATCCAGGACTTTTCTCTTTTCAAGAAAATGAAATAAGCTACTCTATCTGGTCCAAAATAATGTCATTAGCTAATTTTACCATTTAAATATTGACAAAGTACCATTTAATTAATGTCATTAGCTAATTTTAGTGGTGTAACACCCCCAAAAAATTCATTTATTTTTGGACAGGAGGGAGTAATAAAGAAAGGATTTCTATCAGGTTGCTAGCATAACCTATGTGTTTGTGAAAAGTTTACACTATTTTGTAATTAGGTCATCTAGATTGACTTTTGAGGTACCAACTAGAAGCTAAGTGGATGAGAAGTTCAACTTCGGATGAACCCCTAACAGAAGTATGGATTCTGGCCTATTATTTATTGTGATTTTAGTGATCTTTTTACACAAACTCTTTGCCAAAATTACTAGGTTCGTATGAATCTAGTATTTCGTGCTGCATTTGCCCCTTCATGCTTTGTCACCCGGAAAATCATGATTTGTGCCACCAAAAGTGACTCTATTCCCGAAGCTCAAATTTAAGACATCTGATTAAGAATTAATAAATATTTATTCTCTCCACATCTCTACCAGAACGATTGATGATATCTTCGTAGTAGCTACTCTTTCTGTCACTATTGTTCCACACAAAGTCTAATTTTGTCTGCAATCAATATAAGTATAGTGTATAATATGTTCGAAGTTATATTAGACTTTTTATTTCTTTTAACTAGGACGTCTCAAATGTTATCGTATTTTACTAAAAATATTACGTATTATTTTGTAGATAGTTGATCACAACCTTTAAGTATTCATTTAATGTAATGTTTTCTCCATCAAATTAAATTATCAATAATTATTTTAATATTTTAAATAATAATATAAATACTTATATCAAGTTAACATTAAGATGCGATAATCAGTCAAACAATGCTTTAAAAAAATAAGACTGAGGGAGTTTATATTTTGATTTCGAAAACATTTAGTTAAAGTGTAATGATTTTTTTGTACAGGAAGAACCAACAGTGTCATCATTATCGTGATAGAGTGGTATGCATGTCAAGTTAAACTATATTTAATTAAGATATGTTGTGTCTCTCTTATAATACCCACTTTTTATTTTAATTTGATTTAAAGAGACAAACAACAAATAAAGAAAGGACATAAAATACATTGTAATTGATAATTTAAAGGTGATTAGTAAATATTTAACAAAAGTTTGATTCCTTAATAATCTCATATAAGCTAGTAAATATGAGTATTCCTTTGTTTTAGCGATATTCAAGATACTATGATATTGCTATTACAAGACAAATTCTAAATACTATTATATTGGCAGATAAATAGGTCAACTAACGTATCAAATATTGAAATCCTCCTTTTTATATGCTTGTAAAAATCTATATATAGCTAAATGAAAAACTATTGGAATATCAAAACTTCATTTGCTCTTAACACATGTTACTCTAAGCTTCTTGCATCTGCAGAAAAAATGGCTCAACATTACAAACTGTCCTCCATCTTATTGCTTGCATTTATCTACTTTATACATGACCACATGATTACTACTATAACAGCACGTCGCATTCTACAAACTCCTAGTTTCTCAACGCCCACTACCCCTAGTTTCACAATGCCTACTACCCCCAGTTTCTCCAATTCTCCCGGTGTTTCAAAGCCTCCTAGCCCAAGTTTCTCCAATTCACCTAGTCTTTCGAAGCTCGAGACTCCTAGTTTCTCAAAATCTGAGACCCCTAGTTTCTCAAAGCCCGAAACTCCTAGTTTCTCAACACTTGAGACCCCTAATTTCTCAAAGCCCGAAACTCCTAGTTTCTCAAAACCCGAAACTCCTAGTTTCTCAAAGCCCGAGACACCTAGTTTCTTAAAGGCCGAAATTCCTAGTTTCTCAAAACCTGAAACCCCTAGTTTCTCAAAGCCTGAGATTCTCAGTTTCTCAAAACCTGAAACCCCTAGTTCCCCAAGACTCGAAACTCCTATTTTCTTAAAGCCTGAGACCCCTACTTTCTCAAAGCCCGAAACTCCTACATTTTCAGAGCCCAAAACCCCTAGTTTCTCAAAGCCCGAGACCCCCAGTTCTAAAAAGCCTGAGACTCCTACTTTTTCAAAGCCCGAGACCCCTATTTTCTCAAAACCGGAGACCCCTAGTTTCTCAAAGCCTGAGACTCCTACTTTTCCAAAGCCTGAAACTCCTACTTTCCCAAATCCCGAAACTCCTACATTCTCAAAGCCCGAGATCCCAAGTTCTCTGAAGCCTGAGACTCCTAGTTTCTCAAAGCTCGAGACCCCTAGCTTCCCAAAGCCCGAGACTCCTAGTTTCTCAAAGCCTGAGACGCCAAGTTCCCCAAAATCTGAGACACCTAGTTTTTCAAAACCCGAGACTCCAACTTTCTCAAAGCCTGAGACTCTGAGTTCCCCAAAGTCTGAGACCCCAACTTTCCCAAAGCCTGAAATCCCAAGTTCTTTAAAACTCGAGACCCCAAGTTCTCCAAATCTTGAGACCTCTAGTTTCTTAAAGCCTGAGACCCTTAGTTTCTCAAAGCCCGAGATACCAAGTTCCCCAAAACCTCAGACTCCTAGTTTTTCAAAACCTGAGACCCCAACTTTTTCAAAGCCTGAGACGCTGAGTTCCCCAAAGTCCGAGACCCCTGCTTTCTCAAAGCCTTAAATCCCAAATTCTCCAAACCCCGAGATCCCAAGTTCCTCTAAGCCTATGACCTCTAGTTTTTCAAAGCCCGAAAGCCCTAGCTTCTCAAATCCCGAGACTCTCAGTTTTTCAAAGCCTGAGACCCCAAGTTTCTCTAAGCCCGAGACTCCAAGTTTCTCAAAGCCTGAGACTCCAAGTTCCTCGAAGCCCGAGGTGCTAAGTTCACCAACGCCCGAGATGCCAAGTTTTACAAAACCCGAGACTCTTAGTTTCTCAAAACCTGAGACTCCAAATTTTCCAAAGCCCGAGACCCCAAGTTCCCCAAAGCCCGAGACCCCTAGTTTCCCAAAGCCCGAGACTCCAAGTTCCCCAAAGCCCGAGACCTCTACTTTTTCAAAACCCGAGACCTCTAATTCTCTAAAGTCTGAGACTTCAAGTTCTCCAAAGCCTGAGACCCCTAGTTTCTCAAAGTCAGAGACTCCTAGTTTCTCAAAGCCCGAGATGCCAATTTCCCCTACGCCTGAGACTCCTAATTTCTCAAAGCCCGAGACTCCAAGTTCTACAAAGACCGAGGCTCCTACTTTTTCAAAACCTGAGACCCCAAGTTCTCCAAAGCCCGAGACTCCAAGTTTCTCAACTCCCGAGACTCCTACATTCTCAAAGCCCGAGACCCCAAGTTCCTCAAAACCCAAGACCTCAAGTTTCTCAAAGCCCGAGACCCCTAGCTTTTCTAAGCCCGAGACTCCTAGCTTTTTAAATCCCGAGACACCAAGTTCGCCAAAGCCCGAGACATCAAGTTCTCCAAAGTTTCAGACTCCTAGTTCCTCAAAGCCCGAGACTCCAAGTTCCCCAAAGACCGAGACTCCAAATTTCCCAAAGCTTGAGACTCCAAGTTCTCCAAAGCCCAATACACCTAATTTCCCAGAGCCCGATACCCCAAGTTCCTCAAAGCTTGAGACCCCAAGTTTTTCAAAACCCAAAACTCCTAGTTCCGAAAATCCTGAGACACCAAATTCCCCAAAGCCTGAGACCCCAAGTTCTCCAAATTTTGAGACTCCTAGTTTCTCAAAACCCGAGACCTCTAATTCCTCAAAGCCCGAGATTCCAACACCCCCAGAACTCGAGACTCCTAGTGTCTCTATGCCTGAAATACTTAGTGTGCCAAAGCGTGACCTACCAACTACCCCAAAACCTGAGATCCCAACTTTTCCAAAGCCTGAATTACCAGTTGTTTCAAATCCTAAGATTCCTAGTGTGATAAAGACAGAAAATCCAAAACTTTCTAAACCAACATTGTCAACTTCTCCATGAGTAACTATGGTGTTATTCATGTGTCATGACTTGTGCTGCCTAAGAGACGAATTTGATTGCATATGAATGAGTTGACAATGGGTTAGATGCGCATGGATAAAATATTTGACTAGACGGTATTTTATGTGAATAAAAATGGGTTGAATGATGGATGATATTATAATATCCACTTATTATCTACTCATAAATTGTACAAAATTGAAATAAGTTATTAAATAAAGTGAAGCACTTTCTTTTTCTTTAATTTTTTGTTTTGGTAAGCCAACTTACATTGCTTTTCACTTTGTTAGATGTTTATTTTTTCTTAGTCAATATTTATATTTCGAAGCTATAGTTTCTAACTTTTGGTACGAAGTTTTTGGATGCTAAAACGGTATATGCTAAAATTAGAGATCATTGAATTAAACTACAAAAGGTTACATTATATATACTTTATATATTGGTGTTCAGTTACTTTGAAACAAAATAAATAATACGCACATAGTGGCAACAAAAACTTGAGGAATTTTATAATGGTAATTACCCACATGACGACTTTATTAATAATTCTCAACTAATATCCGAATAATAGAAATAACTTAAAGATCATTGCAATATTTTTGAACATAAATGCAGAGATTCGACATTATCACATATCTCAAAAGGCTATGATGAATGATTGCAAATATCGTATTTTTTGATCAATTTTATCTTCTAATGCACGTGTGTTTTCTGATGGTAACATTTTTTTCTTTATATAATGTCTTCTCAATATTGCATGATGCCATGATCTATTAAAAAATAATTGTGCATCATTTTTTTTCTATTCTTGTGTACACAAAGAATTGAATATTTTAACTTCACAGCATACACTATACTATTATGTAAAATGATTAAAGATTTGTTGACATTTCAGCACTGTAATTGTCACATTAAAGCACATATTATGCACATTTTGGGACTCCAAAACTTCACTACAAAAAATCTCCACAATTCAACGTATTTTCAAAAAATTCATCAGCACTCTAAATTTCACTATAAATTTTTTTGGTGTACTCATTTACTATGTTTATAAAAAGAAGTTTCTAACATGTAATTTTGTTAGAGTACACCTCTTCAAGCTGTCAATGCCAAGATTAATGTTTTGGTAATTACCTTCCAAATGACTCATTGAGTGTTTAAATTTCTTGAAACTAAATGCACAATGCAAGTTAATATTTAAGACGATAAAGTGCATATTCTTTTCATGTTGTAGTTATTATGAGTAGCAAGTAAATTTATTTCAAATTCATTCTAAAAGTAACAACTTATTATTATGTTAAAAATTAATGCAATAACTAAAACAAATGTTAACACATTATTTGGCTACTCTTTCTTCTCAGTTTTTCTTTTATAATTTATAGTAATAGTAACCACTTTCTTCCATCACACTTCAAGAGTATGATTTAAAGGATGAATTAGCATATGTTGAAGTGCCGGTTGAATATTTTGTTCCATAAATACACCTCAATAGAGTGTTGTGTTTGTTAATTGATTGATACCATTTTTTTCAACTCTCTAAAAATGTGATAAATCTTTCAAGTGTAGTTATATTATTCTTATGCCATTTCTGTGGATTGTACTAGTCTTTTTTGGCTTATTATTTATTGTGATTTTAGTGATATTTTAACACATGAACTCTACAACAAAATTATTAAGTTCAGATGAATCTAGTTTTTCATGTTGCATTTGCCCCTGCCTTCTTTGTCACCCTGAAACTCATGATTTGTGCCACCAAAGGTGACTCCACTTCCGAAGCTTGAATTTAAGAAATCTGATTAAGGATTAATAAATATTTATTCCCCTCCATGTCTCTACCACAATGATATATTGATGATCGATATCTTGTTGGTAGCTAGTCTTTCTATCACTATTGTTCCATACAAAGTCTAATTTTGTCTGCAATCAATATAAGTATTGTTTATTTGTTCCAAGTTATAATCAACTTTTTATTTCTTTTAACTGGGCGTCCCAATACTCCCAAATGTTATCATATTTTACTAAAATATAGAGTATTATTTTGTCGATAGTTGATTATAACTTTTAAGTATATTCATATAATGTAATGTTTTCTCCATCAAATTAAATTATCAATAATTATTTTAATATTTTTAGTAATAATATAAATACGTAAATCAAGTAAACATCAAGACGCGATATTCAATCAAACAATGCCTTATAAATAAGACCAAGGAAGTTTATATGTTAAATTTTAAAGATATTTAGTGAAAAGTGTAATGATTTTAGTTATTACAAGGAGAAATCAACATTGTCATTCTTATCGTGATAGAGTGATATGCATGTCAAGTTCAATTATGTTTGATTAAAATATGATGTGTCTCTCTTATACCCACTTTTATTTAATTTTATCCTAAAAGAAAAGCTAAAAATAAAGAAATGGCATAATTAAAAGACATTGTGATTGATAATTTAAAGGTGATTAGTAAATAGTTTAACAATTGTTTGCTTCCTTAATAATCTCAGATAAGCTAGTAAATCTGAGCATTCCTTTATTCTAGTGATATTCAAGATACTATAATATTGCTATCATAATACAAATTCTAGATACTATAATATTGGCAGATAAATAGGACAACCAACGTATCAAATATTGAAATCCTCCATTTTACATGCCTTTAAAAATCTATATATAGCTAAATGGAAACCAATTAAAATATCAAAATTTTATTTTCTCTTACCACATTTTTCTCTAAGCTTCTTGCATCAGCAGAAAAATGGCTCGGCATTACAACTTGTCCTCCATCTTATTGTTTACGTTTATCTACTTTATGCATGACGACATGATAACTACTATAACGGCACGTCACCTTCTTCAGACCCCTAGTTTCTCAGCGCCCACTACTCTTATTTTTTCAACGTCCGCTGTCCCAAGTTTCTCAACGCCCACTACCCCAGTTTCTCAATGCCTGCTACCCCAAGTTTCTCCAATTCCCCCGGTCTTTCAAAGCTTCAGAACCCTAGTTTCTCAAAACCTGAAACACCTAGTTTCTCAAAGCCCGAAACTCCTAGTTTCTCAAAGCCAAAAATTCCTAGTTTTTCAAAACCCGAGACCCCTAATTTCTCAACGCCCACTACCCCTAGTTTCTCAACGCCCGCTACCCCAAGTTTCTCCAATTCCCCTAGTCTTTCAAAGCCTGAGACCCCTAGTCTTGCTAAGCCTGAGACCCCTAGTTTTTCAAAATCTGAAACACCTAGTTTCTCAAAATCCGAAACTCCTAGTTTCTCAAAGCCCGAAACTCCTAGTTTCTCAAAGTCCGAAACTCCTAGTTTTTCAAAACCTGAAACCCCTAGTTTCTCAAAACCAGAGACCCCTACTTTTTCAAAGCCCGAGACCCCTAGTTTCTCAAAACCTGAGACTCTTAGTGTCTCAAAGCCCGAGACTCCTAGTTTCTGAAAGCCTGATACCCCTAGTTCTCCAAAGCTCGAGACTCCAAGTTTCTCCATGCCCAAGACCCCTGATTCACAAAAGTCTGAGACTCATACCTTCTCAAAGCCTGAGAACCCTAGTGTTTCAAAGCCCAAGACTCCTACATTCTCAAAGCCTGTGACTCATACTTCCTCAAAGCTCGAGACCCCTACTTTATCAATGCCTGAGACTTCTACTTTCTCAAAGCCTGAGACCCCAAGTTTCTTAATGCCCAAGACCCCTAGTTCTACAAAACCCAAGATTCCTAGTTTTTCAAAGCATAAGACTCCTAATTCCCCAAAGCCAGAGACCCCTAATTCTCCAAAGCTCGAGACCTCTAGTTTTTCAAAGCCTGAAACCCTTAGTTTCTCAAAACCTGAGACTCCTACTTTCTCAAAGCCTGAGACTCCTACTTTCTCAAATCCTGAAATTCCAAGTTCTCCGAATCCCGAGACCCCAAGTTCTCTGAAGCTTGAGACTCCTAGTTTCTCAAAGCCCGAGGCTCCTAGCTTCCCAAAGCCCGAGACTCCTAGTTTTTCAAAGCCTGAGACACCAAGTTCCCCAAAAATCTGAGACTCCGAGTTCCCCAAAGTCTGAGACCCTACTTTCCCAAAGCCTGAAATCCCAAGTTCTCCAAGCAAATTCCCCAAAGCTTGAGACCCCTAGTTTCTCAAAGCCTAAGACTCCAAGTTCCTCAAAGCCCGAGTCACTAAGTTCCCCAATGCCCGAGATGCCTTTCAAAGCCCGAGACTCCTAGTTTCTCAAAGACTGAGACTCCAAGTTCTCCAAATCCCCCAAGTTCCCTAAAGCCAGAAACTCCTAGTTTTTCAAAGCCTGAGACTCCAAGTTCTCCAAAGCCTGAGACCCCTAGTTTCTCAAAGCCCAAGGCTCCTAGTTTTTCAAAGCCCGAGATTCCTAGTTTCTCAAAGCTCGAGACTCCAAGTCCCCAAATCCCAAGACTCTTACTTTTTCAAAACCCGAGACCCCAAGTTCTCCAAAGTCCGAGACTCCTAGTTTCTTAAAGCCCGAGACGCCAAGTTTCCCAAAGTCCGAGATGCCAAGCTCCTCAAATCCCAACACCCCAAGTTTCGAGACTCCAAGTTTTCCAAAACCCGAAACTCCTAGTTCCCCAAATCCCGACACACCAAGTTCCCCAAAGCCCGAGACACCAAGTTCGCCAAAGTATGAGACCCCAAGTTCTCCAAATTTTGAGACTCCTAGTTTCTCAAAGCCAGAGATACCTAGTTTCTCAAAACCTGAAACCTCTAATTCCTCAAAGTCTGATATTCCAGCAGCCCCAGAACTTGAGACTCCTAGTGTTTCTAGGCGTGAAATACCAAATGCACCAAATCGTGAGCTACCAACTACCCCAAAACCGGAGATCCCAACATTTACAAAGCCTGAATTACCAGTTAAAGACAGAAATACCAAAACCTTCTAAACAAACATTGTCAACTTCTCCCTCAGTAACTATGGTGTTATTCATGTGTCATGACTTGTGCCGGCTAACAGAGGATTAGATCGCATATGAATGAGTTGAAAATGGGTTAGATGCAAATGGATAAATATTTGACTTGTCGGTATTTTATGTGAATAAAAATGAGTTGAATGATGGATGGTTTTAGTATCCACATATTATCTACTCATAAATTGTACAAAAATGAAATTTGCTATCAAATAAAGTGAAGCACTTTCTTTTTCTGTAATTTTATTTTTTGATAAGCCAACTTACATTGTTTTTCAGATGTTTGTTTTTTCTTAGTCAACATATCTAGAAGCTATAGTTTCTAACTTTTGGTACGAAGTTCTTGGATGCTAAAATTAGAGATCTTTGAATTTAAAAAAAAATCTCCACAATTCAACATATTTTCGATAAATTCATCAGCACTATAAATTCGATGTATAGCATGTTTTATCTGTCATTATACCTATAAGTGTTACATGTATATTCTATATATACAGTGTAGTAAAGCTATGATTGATCTATTTTATATATCATTGGCCGGACATGATCTCTGTTTCTGCTAAATCGTCGTTGTTTATCGATCAACTGAACCATTTTTTCCCATCACATTTCGAAAGCATGGAAATGATGAATTAAGTGTTGCGCTGGTTGAATAATACTTTAATTTGGACAATGATAGAAATTGCAGAAAACGTTCTTCCATTGCAACATTCACAAATCATAAGTTTCAAAATATCATCTCATTTTCACTAATCAAATTTGATAGTTTTCATCAGTGAAAAGTTTTTAAGAGAAAATGTTTGCCATGACTAAAAAAAAAGGTTTAAACGTAGAATGGGTCAATTTAAAACAAAAGATTTGTCTAGTTTACTTTTCTTTTTTTTTAAAAAAAAAAACTAAAATATCTCAACAAACTAAATAAAAACTTAAATTCAACTTCATTCTAAAAGTAGAAATTTATTATGTTAAAAATCAGTGCAATAACTAAAACAAATGTTAAACATTGTTTGCCTACTCTTCCCTGTCGGCTTTTAATTTATTATTTATTCATAGTAATAGTAACCACTTTCTTCCATCACATATCAAGAGTGATTTAAAGGATAAATTACCATATATTAAAGTGCCGGTTGAATATTTTGTTCCACAAATATGAAATATACCTCAATAGAGTGTTGTGTTTGTTAACTGATTAATATCATTTTTTTTAACTCTCTAAAAATGTGATAAATCTTTCAAATGTGAGCATCCAATTTTCTTAATATATGAATTTACAATGTAGTTATATTTTTCTTATGCCATTTCTGTAGATTATACTAGATTTTTTTCTCATCAGGTGTTGGATATCTATTTTTGTAGATTTATGTTTTGTTGGTTCAATTTTTAAGATTTTTAATATTAAATAAACATATTTGATATGTAAATTAAACGTATGAGTTCTGACCAATTATTTATTGCGATTTTAGTGATGTTTTTACATATATACTCCACAACAAAATTACTAGGTTTAGATGAATCTAGTTTTTCATTTTGCATTTGCCCTTGCCTGCTTTGTCACCCTGCAACTCGTGATTTGTGCCACCAAATGTGACTCCATTCCTAAAGTTCGAACTTAAGACATCTGATTAAAGAATAATAAAAAATGTTTATTTGTTCCAAGTTATAGTATAACTTTTTATTTCTTTTAACTGGTACGTCTCAAATGTTGTCATATTTTATTAAAATATTATTATTTTGTAGATAGTTGATTATAACTTTTAAGTATATTCATATATAATGTAATGTTTTCTCCATCAAATTAAATTATCAATAATTATTTTTATATTTTTAGTAATAATATAAATACTTAAATCAACTTAATATTATGATGTGATATTTAATCATAATGCCTTAAAGAATAAGACTAAGGGAGTTTATATGTTGATTTTATAGATATTTAGTGAAAAGTGTAATGATTTTAGTTATTACAAGAAGAAATGAACATTGTCATTATTATCGTGATAAGAGTGGTATGCATTTCAAGTTCAAATATGTTTGATTAAGATATGATGTGTCTCTTTTATACTCACTTTTTTTTTATTATTATTTATTCAAAGAGAAAAGCTACAAATAAAGAAAGGACATAAAAGACATTGTGATTGAAATTTCGGAAGTGATTAGTAAATATAGCTTAACAAATGTTTGCTTCCTTTATTCTAGCAATATTCAAGATACTATAATATTGCTATCACAATACAAATTCTAGATACTATAATATTGGCAGATAAATAGGTCAACTAACGTATCAAATATTGAAATTCTCCCTTTTAGATGCCTTTAAAAATCTATATATAGCTAAATGGAAAATTATTAAAATGTCAAAATTTTATTTGCATTGCTCTTACCACATTTTTCTCCAAGCTTGTTGCATCTACCGAAAAATGGCTCAGCATTGTAACTTGTCCTCCATCTTATTGCTTGCATTTATCTATATCATGCATAACCACATGATAATTACTATAACAGCACGTCACCTTCTTCAGACTCCTAGTTTCTCAACGCCCGCTACTCCTAGTTTTTCAATGCCCTCTACCCCAAGTTTCTCAACACCCACTACCCCCAGTTTCTCAACGTCTACTACCCTAAGTTTCTCTAATTCCCCCAGTCTTTCAAAGCCTGAAACCCCTAGTTTTTCAAAACCCGAAACACCTAGTTTTTCAAGCCTGAAACTCCTAGTTTCTCAAAGTCTGAAATACCTAGTTTCTCAAAATCCGAAACCCCTAGTTTCTCAATTTCCGCTACCCCCAGTTTCTCCAATTCCCCTAGTCTTTCAAAGCCTGAGACCCCTAGTTTTTCAAAACCTGAAACACCTAGTTTTTCAAAGCCCGAAGCTCCTAGTTTCTCAAAGCCCGAAACTCCTAGTTTTTCAAAGCCTGCAACACCTAGTTTCTCAAAGCCTAAAACTCCTAGTTTTTCAAAATCTGAAACTCCTAGTTTCTCAAAACCTGAGACCCCTACTTTTTCAAAGCCTGATACCCCTAGTTTCTCAAAACCTGAGATTCCTAGTTTCTCAAAGTCCGAGACCCCTAGTTCTCCAAAGCTCGAGACTCCTACTTTTTCAAAGCCTGAGGCTCCTACTTTCTCAAAGCCTGGGACTCCAAGTTTCTCCAAGCCCGAGACCCCTGGTTCACCAAAGGTCAAGACCCCTACCTCCTCAAAGCCTGAGACCCCTAGTATTTCAAATCCTAAGACTCCAAGTTTCTCCAAGCCCGAGACCCCTGGTTCACCAAAGACCAAGATGCCTACCTTCTCAAAGCCTGAGATCCCAAGTTTCTCAAAGCCCGAGACCCCTAGTTCTCCAAAACCCGAGATTCCTATTTTTTCAAAGCCTGAGACTCCTAGTTCCACAAAGTCAGAGACCTCTAATTCTCCAAAGCTCGAGACCCCTAGTGTTTCAAAGCCTGAAAGCCCTAGTTTCTCAAAACCTGAGACTCTTACTTTCTCAAAGCCTGAGACACCTAGTTCTCCAAAGCCAGAAACCCCTACTTTCTCAAAGCCTGAGAGTCATACTTTCTCAAAGCCCGAGATTTCTAGTTCCCCAAAGCCTGAGACCCCTACTTTCAACAAGCCTGAGACTCCTACTTTCTCAAAACCTGAGACCCCTAGTTTTTCAAAGTCTCCAAATTCTGAGACTCCAAGTTCTTCAAAGCCTGACACTTCTAGTTTCTCGAAACCTGAGACCCCTACTTTCTTAAAGCCCGAGACCCCAAGTTTCCCAAAGCTTGAGACTCCTAGTTCTTTAAATCCTGAGACTCCTAGTTTCTCAAAGCCCGAGACCCCAAGTTCCCCAAAACCTGAGATGCCAAGTTTAGCGAAGCCTGAGACTCCTAGTTCCGTAAAGCCTGAGACACCAAGTTCTTCAAAGCCTGAGACTCCTACTTTCTCAAAGCCTGAGACTCCAAGTTCCCCCAAGCTCGAGACCCCAAGTTTCCCAAAGCCGGAAATTCCAAGTTCCCCCAAACCTGAGACCCTAAGTTCTCCAAATCCCGAGACTCCTACTTTCTTAAAGCCCGAGCCGCCAAGTTCCTCAAAGCCAGAGACTCCAAGTTTCAAGACTCCTAGTCTCTCAAAGCCCAAGATCTCAAGCTCTTCAAAGCCTGAAATTCCTATTTTCTCAAAGCCCGAGACTCCAAGTTTCCCAAAGCCTGAGATGCCAAGTTCCCCAAAGTTTGAGATCCCAAGTTCTCCAAAGCCCGAGACTCCTACTATCTCAAAACCGGAGACCCCAAGTTCTCCAAAATCTGAGACGCCAAGTTCCCCAAAGTCCAAGACGCCAAGTTCGCCAAAGTTCGAGACTCCAAGTTACCCAAAGCCCGAGAGCCCAAATTCTCCAAAGCCCGAGACCCCAAGTTTCCCAAAGCACGAGATTCCAAGTTCCCCAAAGTTTGAGACTCCAAGTTCTCCAAAGCCCGAGACTCCTAGTTTCTCAAAGCCAGACATACCTAATTTTTCAAAACCCAAGACCTCTAATCTTTCAAAGCCAAAGATTCCAAAAGTCCCAAAACCCAAGATTTCTAGTGTCTCTAAGCCTGAAATACCAAGTGTGCCAAAGCGTGAGCTACCAACTACCCCAAAACCTGAGATCCCAATTTTTACAAAGCCCGAATTACCAGTTGTTTCAAATCTTGAGATTCCAAATGTGATAAAGACAGAAATTCCAAAACTTTCTAAACCAACAGTGTCAAGTTCTCCGTGAGTAACTATGGAATTATATATGTGCCATGACTTGTGCCGGCTTATGGACAGATTAGATCGCATATGAATGAGTTGAGAATGGGTTAGATGCGAATGGATAAAATATTCGATTTGTCGGTGTTTTATGTGAATAAAAATGGGTTGAATGATGGATTATTTTAGTATCCACATATTATCTACTCAAAAATTGTACAAAACTGAAATTTGCTATCAAATAAAGTAAAGAACTTTCTTTTTCTTCAATTTTTTTTTATAAGCCAGCTTACATTGTTTTCACTCTTAGATGTTTGTTTTTTCTTAGTCAACATATCTCGATGCTATAGTCAAAAAGTATATATATATATTAACTAATATCCGAATTCCTCTATTGTTATAGCGAATGATTACACCAAATCAATGCAACTTACAATAGGTGAGTGGTTCAATGAAGTAAATTGTCTACTTTCTGCGTTACAAATTGTTTGTCTTGTTTTAACAAATCACGTGATTTCTGTATTCTTTGCTTCAACAGATTTTTTCTCTCTGTTTCTCCCAACATATTTTATTTACATACGCTTTGCTTATATGTACAAGTATGGGT
This sequence comes from Solanum acaule, assembly GCA_036250505.1. Classification (NCBI taxonomy): domain Eukaryota; kingdom Viridiplantae; phylum Streptophyta; class Magnoliopsida; order Solanales; family Solanaceae; genus Solanum; species Solanum acaule. The sequence goes on from JAJOOR010012304.1 coordinate 18,531, forward strand.
ACATGATTTTTTTTGGAATGTGTATGTATAATTCTTTCTTATGTTGCTTCGACATTGTTCCCATATTGTTCAACAAATACAGTACTGTATAAACTAAAATCTTTTTAGTACAAGAAGTAACTCAGCTTATAATTTCCGTGCTCTAATTAATTCATTAACCACTCACCCAACTGCTACTTTTCTTCTTCCTTATATTATACGTGCTACTATTATTATTCTTTGATAATAATTGAAGACATAATAATCATGAGAGACTAATAAACTTTTGATGCTATAAAGCTTACTGCATAACTGGTTTTGGATACTTTAATGTGAAATGGAGAATTTGGGAGAAAATAATAGTAAGATACAAATAGTACTACTCTAATTAATTAGCTTGTCCAAGAAATTCGTGAGATGTCCTTATTGTACGTACAACCCTTTTTCAACCAAACAATGTTTAGAAATCATGTAAACGTGAAAATGATCTCATATGATTATCTATAAATTGAACAAAAGAAAATGATTTTTTTCAAATCTCTTATGTGTAAAAATGAAAATATCGTATAAAAAAAACAAAAAACTAAAGTCTAAACATAACATAATTGTATGTTTTAGGATCATTCAATTATGTGCATAGCTTGATCCAGTTATAAGATGCAGGTAGTGGTTGGTCTACAGTAATTTAACCAAATCCTGTGAAGCAATTGAGCTTTAGAACATGAGCTGTATTGTATATGAATAATACTGCTGGAAAGACAACTTTAAAAGTTGTATGAAATTTGATTTATATTCTACCTATTGATGTGGTTGGTGGGACGGTTGAAAACTATTTATGTTTATTATCGAGATGCATCGAGTTCAAACTCTAAAAATAGAAGATTACTTGATATAAAAGGTTACCTAATGTGAATCTGAATTATTTGAACCAGTGAAAAGTTAATTTCTTGTTGTTCTGTTTTTCATTTTATCTTTTCTTTAGTCTGTTCTGTTCCTTTCGGACAGCCTTTTGGTTGTTGTTAAAGCCAATTTAATGGCATCAACGCTCATCGAATAATAACAGCTAGCCACATTTAAGAGACCAAAGGATTCATCTCAATAAATTAAAGTTGTATCGATTAAATTCCTACTCCAAATTAAACTACCATCGATACATGTTTAGTTTAGCATTTCGGGCATGTATATTCTCCTTCAATTTACGTGACTCTATTTCTTTTTAATCAGTATAAAAAGAATGATTTCTTTTTGAATTTTACCTAGAATCTCATAGTAACATAATCAAAATTTAATTTACAATTGTTTTGCAATATTCATTGAGATCAAATGCGGAGAAAAATTTTAGTTGAATGATTGATTTGTCAGTTGATACTTGATAAAGTATATACTTTTATCAAGTGTCAAGATCACTTATATTTTTTTAATAAATAAACGTAAATCTTAACATTCCATGTGTATCTATTCCCTCTGTTTCATAATATGACTATTTTTAGCTTGGACATATTCATTAAAAAAATTAAATATTTTTATTAATTTACCCTTAATCAAATGTCTTGAAAAAAGAGTAGTTCTTTAACAAAAGCTACTATTTAAATAAGCATAAAATTGGGAGAAAAATAAATAAATATTTTCTTGATTTTGTGATCAAATGGAGGGAGCATTACACTGGACAAGAATAATGTGAAGTTCATGTTACATATATAAACAAGTGCTTGAAAGAAAATAACATGAAAATTGAAGAAGTGTAAATAAATAAATAATATGGAAAAAAAAATTAAAAATGAAGATCGGTGTACGTTGGAGGTTAAACAGCTCTTTTTAATTAATGCTAATAACGGAGGGAGTAATGATTCGTAGTCAAACAGAATAATCGAATTGACAACGCGTAGAATTAATTAAGGAGAGAGGGATTTAAGTTGATATTCTCAACCACATAGGAGGGTGAACAAATTGAATGCTCATTATGTTTCTATTCCCATACATACTCTATATAACTTACCCAAAACCCCTGCACACCAAATCAACATTAACAAAAAGAGTATTTTCTTACAAAAAAAAATGGCTTCTTCATCCAAGATCAATGTCATGATAGCTGTTGTCGTGCTTGTTGTATCAGTAATGTCAATTGGGGAAGCGACAGCAGCTCGGCGTCTTCAGCAACTTGGTGGTTTTCCCTCATTCCCTATGCCTACTAATCCAGGTTTTCCTAGTCCATCAACTGGTGGTGGTTTCCCCTCATTCCCTATGCCAGGTTTTCCTACTCCATCAACTGGCTTTGGTGGCCTGCCTACTTTTCCATTCCCCAACACTCCAGCTGATCCCAATGTTCCTGCACAAACCACTACTCCTTGAAATGTGACATCATATCTTCTGATGATGCAATTAACTTCTAATTATGTGTTTCTATTGTTTTAATTAAATTGCTTAGTGAAGCAATTGTTGCTTAATGTTTGTTGTTATTTATGTATCTACGTTTCAATACTACTACCTTCATTATCATATACTTATGAAATGTTAATAAATTAAAACTTAGGTCTAAGTCAACCTTTAAAATAAGTTCTTGAGGTAAGCAATGGTCAAGAGTCAGAGACAATGTAAAGGGATACAAAATATTTCTGAGTAGAACTTTATACTTTTAAATTCTTAAGGGTAAATTAGTAAAACTGTTTTTATTAGTAGTGATTTCTTCAAAGGCATGTAAAAATAAGAAAGGACAACTAATATGAGATGGGGAGTATATAAATGTTGCGCACAGAGTAATCATTGTTTCACTTGATCACACTGCGCTACAAATTCACTTGTAAATGTTTTTATTCCAACATGATTTAATGTAGCAAATAGGAATATATGAAGATACAAAAAAGATCCCAACTTTTAAATAAAAGGATAGAAGATGAAAAACATTAAATAAATCACACAACAGTCTTCATGCCAACAGAAACAAAGTAGAATTAAACAACAAATGGCTCAAACAGGAAAGCCAAAGCCACTGATGAACACTGACCACATGATACACGAAATGAACAACAATAACAAGAGACTGATAAAGGACAAAGCTAAATCAAGTGTCTTAGATTCAACTCCACCATTGGTGCACTGCAACTCCTTCATCTATTAACTTCCCATACAATGTCAAACATTGCCAATAAGCCCTCTTTTGGCTTCCATTTTCCTCTTCATCATCATCATTATCAACATCTTCCAATTGGTTTCTGCAGTGCAAGAACAACTCATCTACCAAACATATTGCTTTCTTCTTGATCATTTCCTCCACCACTTCTGCTTCTGCCTTCATCACAACATAGTCCTCTTCCTTCACATTTTTGCTCAACCATTCTGCTGCCCCAACTAAGGCTACTCCATCCCCTGATTGCTCTGACTCTTGGATTTCGACATCCAAGTTGTAAATCTCAAAATCTTGATTATTTGCAGGGTAGCTCCTCTTAAACCATTCTGTTACCCCATTTTTCTCATCAGAAATGAAGACTCTTCGAGGGTAATTCTCAAGAGAATCACCTAACAACTCAGGAAGAAACTTCATCTTCCTTGAAAATGATTTCAGCAATGCCCTTTTTGGCGGTTCGAGCAACACATCCTCTAATCCTTTCAATGCAACTTTCTTAGCCTCAGGTGTGCTTCCACAAACAATGTCCTTTTTCTGTGAATTCAGCTCAGCATTTCGTACCCCAGTTTTCCTAACTCCCACCAAAGTCTTGTCAAATCGTCGAATATACACAATTCTGTAGTTTGCTAGAGCTTTAAGCTCAGCTAAAGGATCATTGGAGAGTTGAGTTATAACAATGCCACCAATCTTGAGCACACGATCAATGAACTTACTGTTCCATTCAGTCTGAGCAATTGCAAAATCGAATGTCTCATTTGGAATCGAATTCTTGTAATCCATATCCGAATCAAGCACCAAATCAACCACATTGTCATTCAACAATTCCAAATCTTTGACCAAATGATCATTCTCAGAACTCAAAACAAGTCCTTTATGCCCCTTCTTAACAAGGCCTTCATCTGCCAAATCGCGAAAAAGATTATGCAACACATTGAAGTCCCTCCCATCAGAATTCACATAAGAATCGTCAATTACATCGAATGAACCTCTTAGTATGGACCCAATTGACGGCAATATGAAAAGAACCATTGCAAAGAACAAAGACCGTGACATAATCCTTAAAGCCCTCGAATCTGGTAGCTTAATAATCAAAACGGCGTCTTGATTCAACCCAATTTTCAACTCGGGAAAATGATTCCCCTTGATTTCCCCTCTTTTGGGGCAATACCCAAGACCAAAATCCATGCTTTTACAACAAACCGATCGGAAGAGTTTGTAAAAACTGATCGTACCTTGTGCTACAAGAACAGAGAGAGAGAGAGAGAGGGGGGGGGGAGGGGGGGGGGGAATCCAGCGACGGAAAAAAAGGTGAATTTAGCGAGTACAAAACCTAGCGGCGGTGTGATTGCCACCCACAAGAGCAACACGGGTAGATTTGATTCTACTCCAAAGGAGCAACAATTGTCTAATTCTAGCAACCTCCATGTTTTTTTCTGTTTGAAGCATTCAATAAAAAGGTCAAGAAAACCCCATGGAAAATTGAGTTTCTAGGTACACCCAGAAATGAAATTAGATGATCTAGAACTCAACTAACATCAACAATTAAGGGGAAAAAATAACCTTTTTTTCTTTAAGAGAAAAAAAATGTGGAAGAGACGATGATGAAGAAGAAGATGATGAAGCATAGATATTGGAAACGGATGGATTTAATAAGGAGAAATAGAGCTGTTTTGCATGCGTGTGGGGACTTGAGGGCCGTTACTTTGTTGTTCTGCTATTTTTTCGTTTTACCTCCTCCTTTTTTTTTTACCGTGTTTAGAAACTTTACGCCTACAGTAAAATTTTATGGTGTAAAAAAAATTTACACGTACAGATGATAAATATATGCTTATTAATAAGTTACGGTCAAATATAAATTATTTGACTGTAAATATTTTTGTTTGACAAGGAGATAATCTTCAATACATGTTCCACCCAGGGTATTTATGCAATAAATTAGGACAAAGCTATTAATTTAATTAAGAGCATCGCATACGTAGAAGACAGGTAGATAATCGTCAACAGACAAAAGTATTTTTCTATATTTTTATCGAACTTGAAGGAAGAACTAGTAATATAGTTGAATTTAAATGAAAATACTCAGAATGTGTATGGTTCTTTTTAGAAAATAGCATATATATATATTTTCAAAATCTCCACTTCTAAGTACTTTCTGCTTTCATTTTTACTTTTCTTATATACTAAAAATCAGCACCCATTTTTACTTGTTACTTTAAGTATATTAGGCGAAAAAATATATAGTTATTTTATATGTTATCCTCAACATTAATTACTTATTTTTTAAATCATTTTCTAAACCTCAGACTATACATCATCAATTAACATATGTATTGTACTCCCTCCGTTTCATAAAGAATGACCTGGTTTGACTTGGCACGGAGTTTAAGTAAATAAAGAAGACTTTTGAATCTTGTGGTCCTAAATTAAAGTTATGTCAAATGTACAAAATTGCCCTTAATCTTGTGGTCTTAAACATGCCACGTGGAAAGCAAAAAGTAAAATGTTACCAAAAAAGGAAAGAGGTCATTCTTTTTTAAACTGATTAAAAAGGAAAGAGGTCATTCTTTTTTAAACTGATTAAAAAGGAAAGGAGGTCATTCTTTGTGAAACGGAGGGAGTAATAAAATATTCATATTAATCATTGTTTCTTAAAAAATACACAAAATCTAAAATAAATAAATAAAAGTGAACAGTGAGACTCACTGTGAGAGTATGTCTTATATAAGTCCGTTGAAAACATGAGATTTTTTGTTAATGAACATTTGTATGCCACTTTTTTATTTACACCTTTTACAATATTAATTTTTTTATTTCTTTTTTGTTTATATCAATCGCATAAACCTGAATTGAACAAAAAAAGAAAATAAAAGAACTGTTCATAGTGAAAAAATTAGCCATAAAAGGTGGGAGTAGTATATTAGGCCATGCAGGCAAAATAGATTATCAATCAATCCCTTCAACAACTACTCTTGCTTTGTGTCTAGACTAGACTAGTAGTTGAGTTTCCCTTTAAAATACGTAACTCCATCCAAAATACTTTTATTAAGATGGAGTATTAAAGAAAGAAAAAACATTTAGTAGTATATTACTAGGCCACTTAATTAAACTATGAATTGAAAAATTCCTTCAACATTCTTCTAGAATTAAACTAGAATCAACTAAATTATTGCCTATTTGCTTACTTACCCTCAAATCCCCTAGCTCCATGATTGATTGTCATTATCATTTTTAAGGTTCGTTGTCTAAAAGTGAGTGGGGTGTGTATTGGTCGATTCGATTTAATTTTATATATTATTATTTTATTATTTTTACATATGCTAAATCAATAAGATATTTTTTATCGATTTTTTGTTTATTAGTTCTTATTATTAATGGTTCGATTTCGAGTTAACTAATAAAAAAATGTGACTTCTCCACAATTTGGCGCGATAAGATAATAATGTAATTTAACATAATCCTCATGAAATAGAAACAACAGTAACTAATATGATTAAAAAAAAAAAAAAACCTATACAAGTGCAACACAAATAGAAGAACTAGGACAATAATTTGACTTGAAGGCATTGAGCAAAAGTAGTAACTAATAAGATACTCATATTAGCATTCAATATTTATATAGAGGTAAAGTAGTAAATTACAGCTATCTTAACAAGTTATCGGTTTATCCAATAATCCAAAATTAAAAAATTAATATCGAACCAATAACCAGATAATTTTTTTTTTTTATAAAACCATTAAGAACCCATTAACTCAATAACATTTTTCTATTAAATTTATTGATCGATTAGATTTTTGCACACGAAATTGAGATGGGAGGTTCGAAATGAAATTGTCTAGGTGCATTTATAGATGATTAAGTAACTTAACGTTAACAAGTGTCGGTGGATCAAGTGTAGGTATCACATGATTGAGGTAAGGTACAAACAAATAGAGCTCGCATGCTCTATCTCTGACAGAGATGGTTCAGCCCGTTTTCTATAATCCACCTGGCAAAGACAACAAGGCCCAATTCGATTTGGCACTTTCTTATTGAACCAAAAAAAATGGAAACTTTATAACATGACAACTTTCAATTATTTAAACTTGGGGTTCTAACTGGGGAAGGAATATGCTTCTTCAATTATTTGAAAAATGAAATAGAGGTTTAATTATTTGGTTGGTTGGTTTCTATAGTTTCATCTATTGTCAGTTAATTTTTTATTCTAGATTTATCTAAAGTTGGTCATTTTAGTCGAAAGCTGGGCTAACTATATAAATTGCTAACTTTTACACACACACTTTTTATTTGAATTCCAATATAATAGAATATGTAGAAGCATACGATTGATAACTCAAGTGATAAAAACAAATTAACAATAATACACTATCTGATTAATCATTCGATTGGCTAACAGTTTAAGGATCATTATCACTCGATAGCTAAATCTCAACATACATATTATTATTGATGTCTACATTAAATGCATGTTTTCATTTTACATTATGACCAAATTCATATCTGAAAAAATGTACTTTGTAGAATACTATTCCATCTTTATATAGGCACTTTATAGTAAACAAATGAAATTTACACATATTCCGAGGATAAGAAAAAAAAATAATGTAAAGAATGTTGGAATTGTGTCGTGACACCTAAATCATATTAATCGTTTAAGCACTTCGAAAAAACTGTAATGACGGTTTTAATTTTTTAAACAATAAAAACAATTTCATCGAAAGATAAAATGGAATGTCTTATTCTAAGGGCCGTTTAATCATGCGATATAAAATCATAATATAAAATTATGATATGAAATTATAATATAAAATTATAAGATGAAATTAAAGTTTTATTTGGACATGCGATTTGGAGTTTTTGTGTTATATATTTCTGATAAGTTGTAAAACTATTAATATAGTCCCAATTATTTATTCAATCTTACCAAACAAACAAAAATTTATAAAATCGCATAATAAATTATTACAAAGTCATTGTGGTCAGTCGTGTTCACTCAATATGGATGAAAAACTATTTTTTTTTTATTAAACATTGAAGTAGTAGTAATAAATTTGGTTTAAAAAATAATGAAATTGATGAAATAAATGATAAAGTATGAATTGGTTTAAAGTAATACTAAATATGTTGGTGAGAATAATAAATTTTAAAAAGTAATGATATGATTATAAATTTCATTTACATATGAAATAAAGGGCAAATAGATTTATATGGGGTTATTTTAATAAAATATAAACTTGTGGGTCAATTTTTATATTTAAAAAAAAGTCTCAAATGGACTTCCCAAAATCATAATTATTTGAGAATATGAGATTCCATCTCATGATTGAAATCAACGTGAAATCACATGTCCAAATGTTAATTTCATCTCATGCTTTTATAACGTGATATGATATCGCATGGTCAAACACCGACTTAATCGGGCAAAAAACATAAGTATACAAAATAAGCACCTTAATAACCACTATATAACAATAGTTGTTTATTTTTCACCACTATAGCAATAGATTTTTTTCAAAAACATGAAATAATATTAATAAAAAGAAAATGAAAACAAATTAGGAGAGAGATTATTATGACCCACGATTTTTTCTCATTTTTTTTTTACCTTCCACAATTAACTTAAATTGTTATACATTCTCTTTCATAAAAAAAAAGTATTTTAACCAAATTAAAACTCTGTACCTCCTCTATTATGAAAGTTTGTATAATTATTGATATGAACAATGTTTCAATTCTAATTCAATACAACAGACAATGGGGTGCAATAAGTATGTGTCAATAAATCACGTCGAAATTGGTGATTGTTATTTGTAATTTTCGTTATTGTTATTTTATGATCTGAAAATAGTAGTGTTGTATGTGATGGGTGTTGGTGTATTTGATGTAGTATAGATAATTTATTATACATCAAATTCGGTTGGTGTATGTGTAAGTACGGCGTAATTGATGATTTGTTAACATAATGAATTCAAAATTTGATGCTTTTTCGTGCTTGTTATTTTGAAATCTGACCAAATTAGTGTTGTATCCGATGGTGTGGTGAATATATTTTAGATATATAGCTTCTTTATTTTGTGGTAGATGTGTTGGTGTATTTGATATATTTTAGATAACTTATATACACCAACTTTGCTAGTGTATGTGTATATGTTTGTGGTATACGTCATTGTTGTTAAATAACTTGGTAATTTGTAGTGTATATGATATTTGGTTGGATTAAGGTATATATATTGAAATCTTAAAATAATTATATTGTTTAAATTACTGATGTTGGTGTATTTCATACCAAAATAACAACCAAATTGTTATAGTATTTCAATAGTTAAAGTTATTTTGTATAGCAACATCATCATTGTTTTAATATAAATACATCATGTTGTGTACCAAAAAATAAACCAATTTTTTATACTAAATTAAATTGAAAACACCATATATATATATCGGTGAATATGATTGTGCAGTGACTATATTTAGATATTTAGCTTTTTTTTGTTTTTTTTTTTTGGTAAATGTCTTGGTGTTAGTATATGTACATCATTCATGTACAAACTTGTTTAATCAAATTTATTATACCATAATATAATATTTTT
>JAJOOR010012305.1:0-28451 GCA_036250505.1 Solanum acaule
ATTATTCCTTTCTTTCATTTTTATTTGTTTATAATGGACTTACATTCTCCTTTAAAATACTTTAAATAAATAAAAAAAATACATAATTTATCATAATATTCATATTAATTAATGTATTGTAACAATAAATTTGAAACATAATTTAGCGAATGAGTAATTAATATTAAAAAATAAAATAAATATAAAAAAATGTCTTGATCGATATTCTAAAATAGATAAATGAAAGTGAAAAAAAATATATTATGATGAACAAGTGAAATAACAATAATTTCTTACAAAAATTATTGATTGACGAAATACAATAATGGAAAAGAATTATTTTTTTTAGCACCAAACAAAATTGAAATTTCCCCTTCTTTCAAAGAGAATACGAAACTAAGTAGTTGAAATTCAAAAGATTCTTCACGGAAAAAATACAAATATCTTTTACCTTATCCATAATATGTGAAAACACCAACCTAATTTCATGAAGTCATTCCATCTGCGTGAAGAACATAAGTAAAATAACGCAACGGAGCTTGAGGGCTAAGAGCACTGGCATAGCCATATTCTTCATCGAAAAGTTATACTATATATATAGAATTTATATGATATAAACCAAAAAATATTTTTCACACATAATATTAAATTTTAAACATTCTTAATGAAATTTATGACTTTGACTTTGTGGTAGGTGACTAGGTGTAATACAAATATATAAATTCAATTTAAGTTGACATAAGATGGCTTCAGCGTGAGGCAAGCACGTGCCTAGATGCCTCGAATTTCGTAAAAATCACAAAAGTGACGCACTTAAGATTTTTATTAATTACTTAATCTCTGACTAATCATCCCTAAAAATATTTTTAAAATGAAAAAGTAAATAAGAAGACTTAGTTGTAAATCATTTAAAAATGAAAAAAGAAAGAAAAAGAAAAAGATAAAAATTTGCATTGGATCCTTCGCCGAAGTAGGACTATTATGCAAGGAACAACTTCAACATTTTTCTCACACACATCCAAAATGTTGGAAAAAGCTAAATTCCAACAAAGTCCAAAAATAAAAAGAATTTCACTAGATATTGTCCAACAATTTGACAAATGTAGTAAAACAAATTTTATATTATTATATCAATCTTTTTAAAAATAATTTAGGTAATTATTCAACAAATAATAAGTACTAATCTAAGATTATAAGTAATATGTTGACGCATATTGATTAAGAAGGAAGATATATTTTGAAATAATAATTATTAGATGACCATCTGAGAAATCAATTTATATAGTTTGTATAATTTATACTCAAAATTGAATCCATCATTATATTCTCACCTTTTCTCCCCTACCCTTCCCCACCCTCTATATCTACCTTCATTCTTCTAAGGTGTCTATTTTTTCTCTAAGAGCATCACTCTCAAAGTCTTTATAGCACTCCATATACATATCTTTTTGAGTTTACTTCTTCTTCTTCTTTTTTTCTTGTCTTTGGAGTCACTCCACATACATATCTTTTTGAGTTCACTTCTTTCTTCTATTTGTCTTTAGAGTTACTCCATCTCTATCTCATCAATTCCTCCATTGACTTGCAACTTATATACTCAAATACACAATATTCATGTGCTCACAATTCAGTTCTTCATCATCATCTTCCCTCATGGTTCTTCCAAAATGCAATTTCTTGTCATCTAGACCCTTTCTACATTTTCAAGATGGGTATCAAAATTCACCCCAACAAGACACACAAGAGGCTCAAGTAGCTCAAAATCAAGAAGATCATAGACAACAAGACACACAACAACAAGACAACAACAAGAAACAAGAAAATGAATTATTTGAAGATAATGTTAAGGGTTACAACAACAACAACTACTCCAGTGTAATCCCAACAGTGGAGTCTGAACAAGGTAGAGTACACACAAACTTTACCTCTACCTTTGAGAAGGATAATACAAAAAAAATTCCAACATCTCCGAAACGTGTTAGAAGTACTATAGAATTGATGATTTGTCCACCAGCTCCAAAGAAGAAAAAGACAATTCAAGTTACAAAGAGAAGATTACATCATGATCATCAAGAAGAAAGAGTGTTTCTTGATGTTTATAATGAAGTAGAATCATTGTTTCCTCCATCTTTACTAGCAGATCTTAGTAAGAAGATCAAGAAAGCTAGGAAAACAACTCCCATTTTATGAGTATCTTTTTAATCTAATTTCTTATGTACTATAGTATGATACTAGATCTTAATTATTTAGTGTGTTCAACCCTAGTACTATTGATTATTAAGAAGAATTTTCAGGTTTCTACAACTTTGTTTGATTTGAATATTTATGCAATGTTTGACAACAAGTTATATATATTGTCACTCAACTATATCTCATCTACTTCATTTCTGTCAACATTTTAGTTTGGTTGTACACTTATGATCTTTGCCCTTATATGCGCCTCGACCTAGCTAGCTAGTCTAAAAAACTTTCACTTGAACGGTCAAGACTCGTTTCTTTCTTCTTCTTAATGGAGTAGCTTTTCTTCTTTTTGTTTGTTTATGAATCAGATCTGTACGAGAGTAAACACAAATTTATGGCAAGTTTTATGGGTTAAATTAAATTCATTGCTTTTTGATAAATTATGTTTGTGATGTTTTTTTTTTCTTGAAGAACCATAAAAGTATGAGTAATATTTAATTGATCCAAATATTTTCTTAAAAATCAGGAAAATTACTTTTCTAGTGGGAGTAATATAAATTAAGTTTTATAAAAGGTATTCTAAATTAATTGTCTCTTCCCTATCCTTCAACGCTTCCATCCCCTACCTCTTGACAACCCTCATCATTTCCAACCCCAACACCCCACCCCAACTCATAGTATTTTACATTTACAAATACATTTGAGATAATAATTTTTTACTTACTTATCAAATACTCGAAAAGAAATTAATTATTTTTCAAAAAAGATATTTTTGAACATTGACTTCACCAAGACGCAAACATACTTTGCATAGTTTTCAGTAAATAGCAATACAAGTCGTAAAGAAAACCGTGAAAGGGTATATTCTCACAACAGTCACATATATAAAGGGATTTTTCCCTAACTTCAAGGTTACACTATTGCTTTATACATTACTCAAATTTTGTGTCTTTAGTTTTAATTTTGGTAAAAAAAAGCCAAGTTTTATGTGTTGTTTTGTGGTTGGCTTCACTTCCCATGCACTCATCATTAACTTTTCAGTCTCTTTTCACTTTTTATCACATGAGACAACCTCTTATTTTGGGGCAAATAAAGTTCTACATAATAAAACCCACGCCATGTGAGTTGTGACAATGTACTACTCCTAATTAATCCCATCATCCACTTTTATTTGTTCACGATGTAATAATCAGGAGCGAAAATTGCCTTATATAAATGTATTCAATCAAATTTATTTACTTTAGTTTAGTGTATTTATTTTAAGAAATCTATTTAATATTTACAAATTATTATTGTTGGTGTAATATATCACAAATATAATAAATTACAGTTGAAATAAAATGAATAAAATTGTATAAAAAAAATCTTTAGGCTGAGACACGGATATCTCGCTCTCTTTAAGGAGATTCAAGCCCACTGCGGTATAATCTACACCAATCCAGCAGTATATCTCTTGACTTGTCCCCTCCAGGATACAACAACCCAACAACGTGTACAACTCAAGCAACTCCGGATTAGTTGAAAAGTCCAAAGCTCCACAAAAAACACCTTCCTTCAACATATAAACACTCTCTTTTGTATATAGTGAAAATAGTTGAAGACTTGAAAATATTATTCTTTGTCTCAACTCTCTCTTTCACTACTACACTAATCTCAATATAAACACAATAAAATACTACTCATCATTTTCATTCTATATTTTCTTGTACTTCTCTTGTTTCGTCTTATATATCAACACAAAGGAAGACCACACTATTTATAGGTGATGAATTCTTCCTTGCAATGAATAGAAAGATAGTGGGTAGTAAATTTGCCAAATGAATGACTCAAATGTTACATAAGTTACAAGACTTAAAGATAGAATAATGGGTGAAATGAAGAGTTGGTGGTTACATAAGTTACTAACAACTAATGACCACTTTCTTTCATTATTGATGAGAGAAAAGAGAACAAATGTAATGTCCACCAATAGACATAACATGATATATAATATATTTTAATTAATATTAAAATGTCACACCAACAATTAATAGAATCCACTAATGTACAAGAGCTAGAATCTCGAATCTATAAACTTTAAATTCCGCCTTTGCTTCTGTTAAAAATAGATATTTACTTTAAATTTAAGAAACAAAATAATAGTTATTATTTTATATCTATTCTATCCTTAGTAGTTAGTATTAATCATTTTCCAACATTTAGAGATATGTAACTTATCATAATTAAAAGAGATATAATAAAATTCTCATTTTATTTATTGTTTTTTTTCAAAAAAAAAAAAAAACATGTGCCAAGCCAAATATAATCAATTTACATGAACGGAGGAAGTGAGTAGTAGTAGTTCTTTTGCAAGTTTCATTATGAAAAAAAATAATATATATATATACAACAACTCCACTAATCAAACTCTGAGTTTCACTTTTATAAATTAAAAACAAAAAAAAAGTTTTATTAAACAAGTTACCAAAAATATAATTACAAGTAAGTTCATGATTAGTAATTCTAACAACCTAGAAATAAAGTTTGTTACATACTATAATAAGTCAAAATAAGCCATATAGGTTATACAAGTCACACTTTTGCATCTATATATCTATATAAATCATTTGTGCTTAACTCAAGAAAACCACCCCCAATTGAACTAGGTTTTATTATAGAATATGGATCATGATTTAGAGAAAATTTTCAATTTACACAATATTATTTTCCAATAAAGGACTAGTAATTTAAATAATATTAGCTACGAGTTGTTTAGCGATGAATTAGCAGCTAGAGGTAATCGATAAATTTCATAGATAATTTCATGCTTTCTAATAGTAATGATATTTTATTGTTGTTGTTGGAAGATATGACATACAAATCAATAAGGTGCAGCCGGCCATGGTAATATTGTAAGGTAAAATGAATAGGTTATATTAAATAAAGTTTAGATAATGACAAGGGTGGAGTAAACATTACAAACTTAATTATCTTAAATTATTTATCATTTAGAAATTCAAAATAAAATTAATTATTATTTTTTTCCCTCCGCGCTTGATGGTAAATGTTTTTAAAGACGACAATACATTTCAATTATGACATGATAATATAAAAATTAAGTAAATATTCAATGAAATAATTTATATTTTAAGAATAAATAAAAATAAAATAATTAAGAATTTTCTTAATTAATATTTTCTTAAAAGCGTATACGATGCAAATTTCAAATGTAAGAAACTTGATTACTTCATTTTTTTTTCTTCCAATAAGGAAAAAAGAAGGAGAAGGAGAAGGAAAAGGATATGAGGAATTGAATTTATGGATTAAATTCGTGGATCAAGGAAATAAGTACAAACATGAAAATTAGAGAAAATATTAGGAGTTGTAAAGGCTTTCAAAATTAGGGAAAAGTCTTGAAAAGGAATAGCTATAATTAGGAGAATTTGTAGGGGAAAATGCACCAAATGTAATTATCTTTAACAACTTCAAATAAAGTAATCAAACAACTTCAATAATCATTCATATGTAGTTTGCCTAGACATATATAGGAGCTATTACTAGAGGATTGGTTGTAAAGCTGTGTCGAATTCAAGTAGAAATCATGAAGAACAACATTTCTCCATTGATGAGCATGAAGCTGAGTTTCGAAGCAAAAACAGAGAATGGAGTTTGTGAAACTTGGAAATGAAAAATTGTATTACTTTAGATGATCACACTGTATATATATATACAATAAGAACTGGGAATCTTCTAGAAAACTTGACTAACTAACTTTAACAGAAAGCTAACTAACTAACGGAAAGCTAAGTCAACTAGCAAACGGAAAGCTAACTAACTGATGACTAATCTAATTTACACTTGTATAATCACAATTTATCTCAACACCCCCCCTCAAGTTGGAGGTGAGGAACTCACAACCAACTTGCGCAATATGCTGGAATGTTTGGTACTGGGTAGGGCCTTGGTCAAAACATCAGCAAGCTGACTCTCAGTTGGAATGTAATGGAGTGTAATGAGCTCTTCTTGAAATTTCTCTCTAACAAAATAGCAGTCCACCTCAATGTGCTTTGTCCTCTCATGGAAAACATGATTCTTGGCTATGTGAACAACTGCCTGGCTATCACAAAAAACAGTTATAAGTAAGGTGCATGTCAAATTCAGCTCTGTCAATAATCTTTCCAGCCACACTATCTCTCCTACCACCTTTTTGATGGCTTTGTATTTTTCCTCTGCTGAGGACAAGAATATAGTTGTTTGCTTCTTAGATTTCCAGCTAATAGGACTGTCTCCCATCAGTACTACATAACCACTTACTAATATCAGGGCATGCAGCCCAATCTGAGTCACAATAAGCTGTGAGTGAACAGTCTGTATTGTTGGACAAGTGTATGCCCAAATAGGGATCACCTTTTAAGTATCTTAGAACATGATATGCAGCCTTGAGATGTGGTTCTCTGGGATGTTGAAGGAATTGGCTAAGGTGTTGAACACTAAAAGTTATGTCCATTCTGGTATTAGTAAAAAATTTGAGTTTCCCAACCAACTTTCTGTAGTATGTGGGATCTTTCAACAATGTACCCTCACCGGCTTTAAGTTTGATTGTGGACTCAAGGGGTGACAGGACAGGTGTATAATGTGAGCAGTCAAATTCTTTCAATAGGTCCATAGTGAATTTTCTTTGAGAGATCAACACTCCAGAATCCTGGTATAAAATTTCCAAACCAAGAAAATATTGAAGTCTGCCCAAGTCCTTGATCTTAAACTCATTGTGAAGGTAACTCTTTAAGGATGTAATCTCTTCAACATCAGTACCTGTCAAGATGATATCATCAACATAAATAACAACAAATACCAAAGAAACTCCAGTTTTCCTGAAAAATAGAGAGTAGTCACTCTCTGAATGAGAATAGCCTCTTGAACACAAAACTTGTGCAAGTTTATCATACCACTGTCTACTTGCTTGTTTTAGCCCATACAAAGATTTCTTGAGCTTACAAACCAAACCTGTGTTTTCTGTCATGAGGCCTGGGGGTGTGTCCATATACACCTCTTCATGTAAGTCTCCGTGAAAAAATGCATTATTTACATCCAGCTGATACAAATTCCATCCTTTCTTGACAGCCATACATATCAAAATCCTGACTGTAGTCATCTTAACTACTGGAGAAATGTCTCATTATAATCAATCCCAGCCTGTTGAGTGTAACCTTTCACAACAAGCCTAGCCTTCAACCTTTCTATTGTGCCATCAGCCTTATGTTTGATCTTATATACCCACTTGCACCCAATTGCCTTCTTCCCTTTGGGCAATTTGACAAGATCTCATGTGTTATTAGCATATAAGGCTTCAAACTCTGATGTCATTGCTGCCTGCCAAGCAGGGTCAAGTGATGCTTCTTCATATGAACATGGCTCAATATCATGACAAAAACTCTTAACCATTTGTTGATTTCCTTGGTTGGAACTTGTGAGGGACAGATTGGATGCAGGGAATGCAAGGTTAGAGGATGAGGTTGAGGATTTGTGTTGGAAAGAAGGTAAGGTACAGTTATATTTTTTAAGGTAGGCAGGAATGTTGTGTGGTCTACTGGATCTTCTAGGGTTAAGAGGCTGGCCTGGCTGTTGAGTAGTATTTGGTGGTGGTGAAGGTTCGTTGAAAGGTTGTTGATTAGTGTTTGGTTGTGAGGTGGGAGCCAATGAATGAGCAGTATTTGGTGGTGGTGAAGGTTCATTGAAAGGTGCATGTGCAGGCAATTCATTTATAGTGACATCAAAAATGGCATCATTGTCCATCACATGTACTTTGTTAAAAATTTCATTAGTGGAATTAGTGGGATTGAACACATTCAAATCAGTATGTAAAGTTTGTAGTACAGTATCAAAATTAGAATCAGATTTAGGTAAAGCGAAAGGAAAAATGTTTTCATAAAATTTTACATCCCTGAAAACATGAATTTTTGTGGTACTTAGGTCTAGAACTTTATATCCTTTTGTGTTGCAAGGGTATCCAACAAAAACGTGAGGTGTGGACCTAGGATCAAATTTGTCTTTATATGTTTTTAATGTAGGAAAACATAGATATCCAAAAGACCTAAGATGGGAATAAGTGGGATGAAGATGGTGCAGTATTTCAAAAATAGTTTTGTTATTTAATGCTGAATTGGGAATTCTATTTATTAAGTAGATGGCTGTCAATACACACTCCTCCCAGTATTTGGTTGGAAGTTTGGACTGATAAAGTAGTGATCTAGCTACTTCTAAAAGGTGTTTGTGTTTCCTTTCCACCACACCATTTTGTTGTGGTATGTAGGGACAAGTTCTTTGGTGTATGATGCCTTTGGCTTTGAGGTAAGCATTGGTTTCATTGTTAGTGAATTCTGAACCATTGTCAGTCCTTATTGACTTGACAGTGGTTTTGAACTGGTTCTCAACAAGAGATATGAAGGATTGCATGGTTTGAAGGGTGTTGCTTTTGCAGCTCAAAAGGTATGTCCATGTCGATCTACTGTAGTCATCAACTATTGTTAGAAAATACTTGTAATTGTTGTGTGTGGGAACATGATAAGGTCCCCACAAATCTATATGAAGAAGATCAAAAGGGTTGTTACTAGAGATAGTGGGCTTAGTAGGAAATTGGAGCCTAGTTTGTCTAGCCATGGGGCAGACAATGCAGGTGAAGGGTTGTTTGGGTGAAAATTGTATGGGAATGTTAGAAATACCCTTCATTTTCACAAATGGTATATGTCCTAGCCTATTGTGCCACAAGTAATCAACATTGTTTCCATGAGACATGCAAGATATGATAGAGTTGTTTAATGTAGAAGCAGTAACACTTGAAGCACAATTTTGAAGTACATTATCATTACTCAAACATGTGTCATTACAAGTGTTTACAGACGTGTGATGAGAAAAACTACCAGAATTATTGTTGCAAAAGGTAGTAGCAATGGGTGAATTAACAGAACAAGGTGAACTAGATGCAATGACAGAAGTTGATCTAGTGGAAACAGAAGTAGAACATGAAGTGTGACATCTTGCACACAGAAAATAGAGTCAATTTTGTGCTCTACCAATCTCCAGAGGGCTCTTCTGTGAAGGGCCCTGCATCAAACAAGAGGAATTAGTGAAATTGACCAGTCCTTTAAGATGAGAAACCAAACAATGGACTGAAATTAGATTGAACTTAAAACTAGGAACAAATAACACTTTATGCAAAGTCAGTGATGGATTTAAACATGCATCACCAATTTCTGTCATTTTTACCTTGTAGCCATTTGGAAGTGTAATTAGGAATGGATATGGTAAAGGTCTGAGGTTTGTAAGTAGGGATTTTGTAAAGGTCATATGGTGTGTGGCTCCCGAGTCTATAATCCAGGAATCAACATTAAGTTTTAAGCATTTGCAAGACATATTGCCAATATTAGAAATTGAAGAATAACATGCCAAAATACCTGCAAAGTTGACAGCTCCACCATTGAAGTTACTTGCATCCTCATGTGCAGTGCTGCTAGTATTGGTGCCTCCTTGAACTTGAATGTGATCCAATAGGTTCACAAGTTGGTTGAACTGCTGCTTGGTTAACATTGAACTTGACTGTTCCTGCAACTTTCCTTTGCCTTTTCCCACATCATGACCTTTCTCAAAGGTATCTCCCAACATATCCTCAGAAAAACCATTTGCATTAGCTGCTGTTCCTGCATTTCTACCTTTGGTGAACTTAAAATCTGGAGGGAAACCATGAAGTCTGGTCTCTGGTGTGACCAGTTCTCTTACAATAATCACAAAAGAGATTTGACTTGTTTGAGGGCCTGCTGGTGCCCACATTGTTTTTATGAGGAGTATAGTTGGTTCTGAAACCAGAACTGGTGCTAGCAGCATTCACATGAAAAGAGCTTGAGTCCATATGAGGTTTATTGTGAGGTTTGACTTTCCTTTGTCTCTCTTCCTGAACAAGGATAGAAAAAGTTTGGGCCATAGTAGGTAGTGGGTTCATCATCAATATGCTTCCTCTCACAATAGTATATACCTCATTTAGTCCCATGAGGAACTGAATTAGTCTCCTGCCAAGTTCAGCTTTGTGCATCTTCGACTTTCCACCACATGTGCACAAACATGTGCATTGTGAATTGGTGTCCAAAGTGCTAAGCTCTTCCCACAACTTCTTTATCCTGGTGTAGTACCCAGTTATATCGAGATTCCCCTGACTAAGATCATTGAGTTCACGTTGTAGTTGATATAATTTCGCTCCATTTGATTGATCATACCTATCCTCCAATTCATCCCAAAGTTCTTTTGCATTATCAACATACTGCAGACTGTCCCTGAGATCCTTAGACAGAGAATTCAAAATCCAAGACGTGACCATATCGTCACATCTTTCCCATTGAGCAAAACCAGGTGAATCAAGAGGTGGCTTCAACACCTTGCCGTTTATGAACCCAGTTTTATTCTTTACAGACAGTCCTCAAAGAACAACCCATCTCCATGAACGATACCCAGATCCATCGAAAAGGACTGGAACAATTGTGGATCCAGCACTTTCAGATGGATGAACATAGAACACACTAGTCAGATCTATAGGAACTTGAGTGGGTAGTTGATTTCCAGTAGAGGTCCCTTCCTAAACACCATTTGATTCCATAATGTTCCCAAAAAAAATGAGTAATTGACAAAGCAGGAAAAAGAAAGAGGAGGAAAAGGAATCGCGGAAGATGAAGAAGAAGGCCTTACGGCTCTGATGCCATGTCGAATTCAAGTAGAAATCATGAAGAACAACATTTCTCCATTGATGAGCATGAAGTTGAGCTTCGAAGCAAAAACAGAGAATGGAGTTTGTGAAACTTGGAAATGAAAAATTGTATTGCTTTAGATGATCACACTGTATATATAGATACAATAAGAACTGGGAATCTTCTAGAAAACTTGACTAACTAACTTTAACGGAAAGCTAACTAACTAACGGAAAGCTAAGTCAACTAGCAAACGGAAAGCTAACTAACTGATGACTAATCTAATTTACACTTGTATAATCACAATTTATCTCAACAAGCTGCAGCACCTCATGTTGCATAAAAAACAATAGGTATCAATTCTTTAAAACAAAAAATTAGTTTCAAAAGAGAACTCACACTTGAAAAAATTCCTTTTGAAAGAAAAAAAATCCCCTTATATTTAGAAGTGGAGCAAAGATTTTTTAGTTTATAAATTCTGAATCATAATTATTTTTATTTACTGGATTGTTGATATATTATTTATACCTATCAAACAATTTCTTAAATATAAATATAAGATTTAAATCAAAATAATTGAGTTCGATCGAATCCCTAGTTAAAGAACTTGCTCCATCCTAACTTTATATATATATATATATATATGTTCAAACAAGGGGAGAAATGACATTGTTATCCATATAGAATATACTATTTTTCTATTTGTATTTCGACTAGATTTGTTAATCCAACAAAACTTGCGAAAAAGAAAATAGCATATGCAAAATTTATCAATTAGGAGAAGCTTGATAACAATTTAAAATGATAGGTACAATGGAGTTAGAATCGAGTTTTATTAGTCCAAGTACAAAAATTGTGATAATTGAACAAGAAAAAATTTGTCCATCAAACAAAACTTGTGAATAATATTAAAAGATAGATAGAACGTTTCAAAACATTTTGACCAATTACCAAACATGTGAATATTAAAAAATATTTTCCTATATACCATCTAGAAATTTCTTTTCTCACAACTGCATTTGTTTTTTTAAAAGTAATTTCCCCCCACCTTTGCAGCAGAAGTGGAAAGCATTTGATTAACATTTTTGATGATGTTGTTTGGTCTGACCCAATACTTACATAGCAAAAAATTACTGAAATACATGTCTTATGTTTCCCTTATTTCTAATATTCCCTTCTATTTTTAAAAACCTCTAAAATCCCTTATTTCACTCCTAATTCTAAATTATTTTATAATATATTCGAGCTAGTTTTTAATGTATCCGAGCTAGTTTTTAATGTATCCAAGCTACATATTATGTATCTGGTTTATTTTATAATGTATCCGAGCTAGTTTTTAATGTATCAAAGCTACATATTATGTATCCGATTTATTTTACTTTTTCAGGGATTAATGTAATTACAAACTAAATAGGAATAAATTGTAATTTCATATTAAAACGATGTGATTCCTACAATTTATACTATTTAATAAGTCTTTGCTCTTTTCTTGTTGAGTCAATTTGTAGCCCAACTATTGAAATTTCAAGTGGTACCAATCCATGAATCCAAAAATGTACAAATGAGCTAATGTGAAATGTGAGCTGTGAGCTTTTTGACATTATTATGTGTAGTCTTTTAGAACCCATCCATTAGTCCTAGTATGTTTAGGGGAAATTAACTCACAAACATATATCTACCAAAAAAACTACCTCACTAAGCAAATAATAACACACACATATATATATACACACACTTAACCAAACTATAGTTTTAAAATATTACAAAACTTATCGAGGGTTTTTATTTTCCATAAATTCGCCACTCAAAACAAAAAAAATGGTGGAAAGAAAGGGGACTTATCATGTGTATCTGAGGTGGGGTTTCTTCTTCTTCTTCACTAGAAACATATATACATAGATAGTGAATTCGATACTAAATACACTAGCTATTTGATATTGAATACATTGGATGGAATTGATATTAAATACACTAGATAAATTTTGATATTGGACACATTGGATTAATTTGATATTGGATACACTGTTGAAATTGATACTGATACATTGGATGGAATTTGTATTGGGTACGAATACACTGCTAATAATTGTAGAAATTGATATATTCACTTGTAGAAATTGATACAAGCTTATGCTTATTTAGTTAAATACATTCTTTCAATATTGATACCAGATATATTTGTAGAATTTGATATTGAATACACAAATATATTAAATTATGAAACACATATACAGAGAAGGAGAGGAGCTAGTGAGAGAGATAGTGTATCCCAAATACAGTCGCATGGCCCATCAAATACATTGTATCTAGAGCGAAACTTAGACAACATATGTAATTATTAAAACTATCGTTACATTGAGTAATTAACACATATACTAGTTACAAATTGCACCATATCTATACACCACTGCTAACAACTATTAACAAGGTTTCTCACCAATGCACAAACATGAGAACTAATTCATCTCTAAAGACACATATACACACACACTAACAACACCAATAACCTCGATCCCCAATCACAGAACTTGTAGTTCTCATTTCATCAGCAGTACAGGACACACATTTAACCATTACACTAGTATATCATGTATATCAAGAAACACTTTTTATAGATATACATAATATACATGAGATACTACAAATATACAAGACATATGCGCCGATATACACCACCTTCTAAATTCAGTATTGCCCATTTTCACACATCCTTCACTGCACCACCACTATAAAATTACCATAACCACAAAATGACTCAGAAAAGAACGAGTGAATATAGATCTTCATAACAATTTGCATAAAATTCCAAAATCGCATATAGTGAAGTATTGTCTTGCTTCCCTAGAGTTTAAGCTTGTTGGTGTTTTATCGTTGTACAAGCTGTATTATTGTAGTTCTTGATTGCAATATGTATCGTCTGTTGTTTATTGTGTTTCGATTTATCACATTCTTTTGTTGTTCTTGGTCCTATTTTGTAGGATTTGCACTGCCCTTCTTGTTAGTTGCTATGTTTTCCATTGGTTTATTTTTCCTTGTACTTGAATTTGTTGCACTTGAGCCGATAGTCTTTCGAAAACAACCTCTTTACATCCACAAGATAGTGATAAAATCTGCGTACACTTTACTCTTTCCAGATCATATTTATAAGATTTCACTCACATTGTTGTTGTTGTTGTTATTATTGCTATACCTATCTTTCAGGTAGTTAAAAAACAATGTCTTATCTGTTAACACTAATAATGTCCTTGGTCTATTAGGCTAAGTGGTTGCTTTTAAACCCCCCAAAAAATGTGATGATGAACTTTTTAAAAAAAAAATCACCTACAATCTCTAATTTTAGGCCTATAAGTGACTACAATGTATCCAGTAAAATCATTTTAAATCCTCATTATTAGACTAGAATGTATCTAACTTTCTTTAGCGGTATCGAACTCCTTCAACATTGTTGGAAATTTATTCAAGGCCAATGCTGATGGCACAAGACCTCAAAGAATGGTATGGGTCGATTATTTGGTAGCTGATTAGAATTATGCATGATTAATAATGTGGGGATTAATTATGAGTGAATCTATGCATTATTTTATGAAGATATTAGGTATGAATAGATTAGTTATTCGGGCTCGATCGTTTGGTAGTTGGATAAGAAACAAGCTATCTATATATTAATTTTCATATGAGTTATAGGATGTTTGTAGGTAGGTAAGAGATAAGTTATTCATGTATGAAATTAATACGACATTTGATTGACAATTTTGAAACCCGCATAACTCATATATTTATAAGTTATGAGGAAATCTATGTATCATTTTATAGTACATGATAGAAGGTGGAATAACTAATACATGTATAACTGATACATAAATAACTAATTCCTGCATAATTAATATCAACTAATATGGAACAGAGGGAAAAAAGTTAGGTTATTGAGATGTGTTTATGGGTTGCTTCAACTTTCGGTTAATATATAATAATAATTGGATTTACAATTAAATATAGAAAAAATTATCTAGATACACAACTTAATTTGTTTTGCTATCTAAAATTTCTTTTCATTTGAAAAAATCACAAAAATCTCTACTCTCTCCTATTCTCGAATACATCACTCTTACATAATGTATCGGAACGTGATGTATCAGACAGGTGTGTTTTGTATCAAGAAAGATAATGTATAGGGACGCGATGTATCGGGACATGTGTGTCTTATATCAACAAAAGTAATGTATCGGAATGTGATGTATCGGACGTTGAATGATGTATCCTAATCAAGACTTGATGTATTGGGACGTTACGTTGAGTGATGTATTCGAAATCCTTAAATTTTGAGGAATTTTTGTAATTTGGAAAAGAGTAAGGATAGTGTTATGAATATAACTAAGATGGAGGACCCATATGGGAATATGTCAAATTACATTTGGGACCCCAAGAAAATGCCTATATATAGAAGAGTAAATTAATCTATTAGGGCTATGCTATGAACTTCTCTCTTATTTCTTAGTTTCTTAGTTTCTTAGATTAATCTGGAGCCTCCCTCCATTCTTCCTTTTTATTTCTACTTCTTCCCTTGGAAGGATTGGTTACTAGTTTGAGAATGATGAACTCTTATAATTATACGTGTAATTCCAATTATCCATTTCAATGCAATATGGGTTCATTAAAGATAGAATATAATTAACTCTTAACACTATGAAATTTATGTAAAATTATCTTAAATATATATCTTTAGTGAATATTCAATCTATACATAGAATTTGAGTCAAAATTATTAAATTCTCTGAATCCACACCCAATATGTTGCATTCACCCTTTTACTATCAATATATAGAAACTTAATTTAACTCCTTTAACATAGCTAATAGGGATATGGTTTAACATACTTAAATTGTGTGTGTGTGTGTGTTTTTTTTTTTTGTTCATTTGACTATTTTTCTGGAACTCAAAGAATGTTTTAGCCATATATAGATAGAGACATTTCTTTTTGGTTCTTACCCTATTGACTATTCAATTTCATGGGTCAAGTGGAACTTCTATTACTTTATTTTGGAAAAAAAAAAGAAGAGAATACTTGAAAGTGGTCTAATTAATTGTTAAGGTAATCAATTACTTTGACCAAGTAGGGAGATGTAGTGATGGGCCTGTATGCCTTCTTTTCAATGTCTAAACCTTCTTGTCTATTACTCTTTTCTGTCTAAGTTATGACACTTTTTAAAAAAAAAAATAGTAATAATTTAATTTTATAATATTTATTTTTCTCTTAATGAGATGAGATGATTTACAGCTAACCACACAAATATTTATGACTTACTTTAGATAATAATTTTCAAAAAATCTTTAATTTTTTCTTAAATTTTGTGTTCAGTCAAACTATATCATATAGAAATTAAAACAGAAGGAGTAATAATATATTATCATGTGGGTCCTAAAATGAAAATGGGCCAGAAAAGGACCAAAGGCCCATATGAGGCTTGAAGACTTTTTGATACATACCCTGTTGCCACTGGTATACACCTAAGCAAAAATTGCAATCATTTCTCTCCCTTTATTGGATTCTCTACCTTCATCATCAATGGAGCCATGGAACCATCTTAAACTATTAGAAACATTACCCCACACATCTTTTTCTTCTTTTCCCTACCTGTCTGCTAATATTTTTTCTAATTTTAATGGGATTTTAACCATGTGATATCTAAGTATTCACAAAGTCCGATTAATCTAAATTCATGTGGTGTGTAAGAGTTTTTTTCTTATCAGAATTTGAATTCATGATCTTTGATTAAAATAGGATAAATCTCATCACTTTTCTATCTTTACAAGATAGAGAATTAAGGTCTGCTTACACACCAGTCTCCTTATACTTCATCTATTAAAATTTAGGAAAAATTACAGAAATCTCACATATTAGTTTACTTATTACCATTATCCCCTATAAGTTTTACAAATCTCCAAAATCCCTCATTTTCACGCATCAGATTAGTGTATCTCGTATAAAATGTACATCAGATTAGTGTATCTCGCGCATCAGATTAGTGTATCATGTATAAAATGTAATGTATCTTACTTAACGATTAATGTATCTCGCGCATCAGATTAATGTATCAACGCTTGTATTATTGTATTCGTTTGAGGGATTTCTATGATTACAAACTTTTAAGGGATAGATTGTAATTTTGCCTTAAAAGTATGTGATTTCTGTAATTTGCCCTAAAATTTATAGTTGATATATATATCCTTTGTTGTTGAATTTAATTATATACATTTGTAAAGATCTTTTACTAATTTTATAGAATATCAATTAATGTTTATTAAGATAGTTTCATGTAATTATTTAATTAAAACCTTACTCAAATAGTGGAACTCCCATTCTTCCGTATGTAACATTCTCTTTCTCATCTAATTAAATATATTTCTTTTCAAACAAAAAAGAAGGGAAAATTCCATAACCTAGCAAATATAATTACTATATTTACTATACATAGTCATCTTTTTAAAAATATTATATAATATAGCTATATTTAGAATTTTATAGTATCATTTAAGATTGTATCCAATAGTGAGACTCCATAGCAAAGACATACCATTGTATCAACGGCGGAATTGACACAATATGTATCAAGCTGATAACAACTTACACATACCATATCAATTCCGCCATTGATACAATGATGAGAACTTGGAAAGAAGCATTGATACAGTCTCCATATTGATATAACATGCATTGATACATATTGATACCTGTACTAATACATAAATGAGATACAGAATCCATTTTTATTGATACATATATGAAATACAACATCCATATGTATTGGTGCAACCTTTATCGATACATATATGCGATTCAACCTCTATATGTATAGATACATGTTATTACAACTTACATTAATACACATACTGATACATATATGAGATATATAAAACTTCAGGAAGAAAAAGATATATACATCCTCCAATTGATACATACTGATACAAATATGAGATACGATTTTCATATTGATACACATTGATACAATCTTCATAGTGATACAACATGTATTAGTTGAATACAACCTATATCTAGCATTTGATCCCTCTCCTCTCTCCCCCAATCTCGCTCGCCTCTCCCCTTCCTCTAATAACATGTATGTTATATTGAATACAATCTATATGTATCATACTGTATTTGTAGATACAATTTGTATTCATCAAATACATCATGTATCTAACATTTCTCCTTTATTTCCCTAATCTCGCTTGTCTCTCAATCCCGCTCGTCTCACTACTCGTTATAACTATAGTTATGAATCATAATTAAACAAACTATATTTATAACTATCTAATTAAGCTCAAATTTCTAAAATCATTTTTAAAGTTCCTCAAAAGAGAATTCTTTTTTTGTCTGGTTCGTTGGAATCACTTCATTCGGCGAAAAAATATATGTAGAATCGGACTATTTTACCCTTTACTCTAACTTATTTTTTTTTACGGAAAAGGGCCAAAAATACCCCTCAAGTACATGAAAAGGTCTAAAAATACCCTCCATCCATCTTTTGGTCTAAAAATACCCTTCTACTCATCTTTTTGGTCTAAAATTACCCTTCCATCCACCTTTTTGCTCACTTATACCCTTACAACTAACAACCCTCTTTTTAAAAAAAAAATACTTATTATCTGTCATTTTCTTATTGAATGAAATAAAAATCCACCTCTATTAATTTTTTCCCATAATTTATCCAAATCAAAATAATCATCTTTTCAAGATCTAAAAAATATATATTTTTTAAATCTAGTAATTTCTATTTTCTATAGCTTTTTTCCAAAAAAAAATTTGTTTTAGATAATTAAAATATTTTTAAAAAATTAGTCGTGCCACAATTATAGAGACATAATATATTAATGTAAATCCTAAAAAAAAAGTTGTTCTAGTTGGTG
The DNA here is from genome assembly GCA_036250505.1 of Solanum acaule. Classification (NCBI taxonomy): domain Eukaryota; kingdom Viridiplantae; phylum Streptophyta; class Magnoliopsida; order Solanales; family Solanaceae; genus Solanum; species Solanum acaule. The sequence goes on from JAJOOR010012305.1 coordinate 18,774, forward strand.
CACCAATCCAAGATTTGATCACTAATGACGCGGACGACAAGATTATTAGTAAAAAAAATTAAATGATCTTTTTTTTAAAAAAAGGATAGACATTTTTTTAGGATTTATATTAATATATTATGTCCCTGTAATTGTGGCATGACTAGTGTTTTTAAAAATATTTTAATTATCTAAAACAATTTATTTTTTGGAAAAAAGCTATAGAAAATAGAAATTACTAGATTTAAAAAAATATATTTTTTGGATCTGGAAAAGATATATTGTTTTGATTTGGATAAATTATGGGAAAAAATTAATAGAGGTGGATTTTTATTTCATTCAATAAGAAAATGACACATAATAAGTATTTAAAAAAAGAGAGAGAGGGTTGTTAGTTGTAAGGGTATAAGTGAGCAAAAAGGTGGATGAAAGGGTAATTTTAGACCAAAAAGATTAGTAGAAGGGTATTTTTAGACCAAAAAATGGATGGAGGGTATTTTTAGACCTTTTCCTGTACTTCAGGGGTATTTTTGCCCCTTTTCCCTTTTTTTTATGAAATACTCTACCTAATAAAGAGCTCAAAGTTTATTAATTTGATCCGAAATTTAACACAACCCTAGAAACTAGTTTAAAAAAACAAATTAAAAGAAGAATTATACAAAAGTAAAGCATTTCTCTATATGAATTGTTAATTCAATGGTTGAGCTAAAAAAAAGAAAGAAAAAGAAATGGGGTCATCTGACAATGACAGTCTTAAGTATTGAAAGCTAATTAGCTACTTTAATGTCATAGTCCTAATGTTTTACTCTTTCTGTCCCAATTTATTTGATCTTAATATTTTTTAAATTTATTTAAAATAGGAATAGTTTTTTTTCTTTTTAATCAAGATTAGTAGAAATATATTCTTTATCTTCTTAAATTTCTTATCAAAATCAAAATAGGCCAAACAAATTAAATAGAAGCTAACATTTAGCTACCTCCAATTCTATAGAGGACACAACCTCTCTGCACCAGTTTAGGGTCTTTTTGTCTGTTTACTTTATCACCTTTATCGACACATTACAATTATTCTATGTTTCTATATTCACCATCAACAAAATAAAAAAAGCAACCCCACCCCCTCACCCCACCAAAAAAAAAAGAATCTTTTGACTACATTCTACTTGTTCCTATTCTAACTAGAAATAGAAAATGCCATTTTTCTTGCTTACCATGTTTATTCCTCTTCTTCAATGAAATGACAACTAAAATTTTCACTCTTTTGTCTCATATCTCAGGTTAATCCATAGATTTTAAGGTGACCCTAATTGTCATTTCTCTTGAAGAGTAATAAAAATCCAATCTTTATCAAATATCAGTAAAAATCTAAAGGGTAATATATATAACAGTGCTCATTTTGGTCATGGCTCAACAGGTAAACTCTTTTTTTGTCCCATTGTCATTGTTTTGGAATTTAACCATATGGGGTTTCTTTTTTTGTGTGTAAGAAGGGTTGTATTGTCATTTTTAGCTCCTGTTTGAACATAGATTTTGAGTTCTTGAAGTTGCGTTTGGACATACATTTTATCTGGTAAAAGTTTGAAGTTTTGTAATTGAAAGTCCTAAAAACTCCCAAAAATGGTTTGAGTTGGTTTTTGGGAACTTAAAAATATTTAAAGATTAGATTTGTATATTTCATCACATTGTTGAATATCATTCTTAGCTTCCGTTTGACTATAGATTTTGAATTCTTGAAGTTACATTTGAACATACATTTTATCTAGAAAAAGTTTGAAGTTTTGTGAATGAAGGTCCAAAAGTCCCAAAAATGGTTTGAGCTAATTTTTGGGAACTTGAAAATATTTAAAGGTTAAATTTTTAAAATTTTACGACCAAACATATATTTTAACGTCCTTTCATGACATTGTAGAATATTGTCCTTTGGCATTTTGGTCAGATTATTGAAATGACAGATGGAAACCCACTAATGTTGTTTTTATTTTTGGATGTTTGATTGATTTGATGGAGCAGGAAGAAGGTTGGCCTTTGGGATTGCAGCCATTGAATTTGAGAATAGGTTTAGGTAGAAGCAGAAATGGATCAACTTCATTCAACACTTCAGTTAGTGACTCTCTTACTTCCTCCACTGATTCTTCTTCAGATTTGGACACTGAGGTACATTGTATTCCATAACTATAATATGCCCTTATTCCACGTGGCGATTTGTCGTTGGTCTAAATATTATATACACTGATAACGTAAAAGAATTTAATGGTATTAGGTTACCTAAAAGATAATTGTAACTTGTTGTTCATTAAAGTGAGATTAGTAACATGGAAAATAAGAGAGGTTAATTAGCTACTATAGATAGTGTTAGGGTGTATAAGTTAGATTCTACTTGCCAATTGCACTATAAAAATGTTAATAATTGGTCAAAAAGCTAGAGCATGTGTCTTGCTTTTACTTTTGCTAATATTCCTAGTTTAAAAGGGGATCCTGGTGCATTAAGTTCTCACTATGCGTGGGGTTCGAGGAAGGGCCAGACCACAAGGGTCTATTGTACGCAGTCATATCTTGCATTTCTACAAGAGGCTGTTTTCACAGCTCGAACTCGTTACCTTCTAGTCACATGACAACTATTTTACCAGTTATGCTAAGCTTTCCATTACAGTATTTGAAGTTTGAGTTTATTAAAACAAATTCGAATCAAATAGATTGAACAAGATCTGATAGGAAAAAGACACAATAGAGACATGCTATTTATTGTAATGTAGTACTTGGTTTAACCTCCAAATCATATGATGAACCTGGATATTTTCAATCTTTATTAGTACATAGTTTCATGCATCCTGTGAAGTACTTTTGTGAGTGCTGTCAATGTCACTCTATGTTCAATGTAAATTGGGACCATAACATTATTAAAGCTGTCACTGGTGTTCCTTTACAACATTGACATTTGAACCACAATTATCAGAACTGTGTAACATGTTTCAACTTTAAAATCATCTTCTTGTCCTAGGTTCTTCAATGACCCTTCTTAAATTATTGTTCTGCTTGTATTTATTTGAATTCAAATAAACCTTAGTACTGTACCAACAGTGTTAAATCAATCCTTTGATTTTATTCAGACAGTGGCGTACGCAAGATATATGGTAGGCAAGGGATGTCGGTTTATAGTCACAATTAGGCTTATAAGCAAGATTGAGTGTGAGAATGTGGTGGTTTAAAGGCATTACTCTATACCAAATTGGTTATTTACTTTGTAGTTTGTACTTCTTCTGTTCCAGTGACATAGTTTGAATCAGCACTTAGTTTAAGAAAGAAATGAAGACTTTTGAAACTTGTGTCGGCCTATTGCATATATACATCTTGTTTCATACACACATTTTATTTACGCATGTAAGAAAGCCTTTTACGAAGCAATGTTGGATGACACCCCTTATTAAGAGTATCTCTGCTCCGGATTTAGAACCTATTGGCTCCTGAACAGGAGCAGCTCCATAGGCATTGTTTTGTTTTTTTGTTGGTTTTCCACCTGGTGTCTGGTACCCTCATTGAAGCCCGACTAACTCGCTGTCTAACATAGGTGACTCTGTACTCAGGAGGACTCGAAACCAAGACCCCTGGTTAAGGATGAAGGAGTACTTAACACACCACCACAACGCTTCAGTACACTAGATTGAAAATAATCATTATACAATGTTTTAGGAGTAGAAAACTACTTAATATCTTTTAAAATTAATTATTAAAATATGCTAGCTACTAAATGTATTTGGAAATTTTCAGTCCACAGGGTCTTTCTTTCATGATAGGAGCACAACACTTGGAAGTCTTATTGGTGTTTCAAGCATAGTTAATCTCTCAAGAAGATCAACAAGAGGGAGATCAAATGGTGTAATGACAGAGGTGCAAAAAAACTATAGGTCTAAAACAACATGGTGTTTCTCATTGTGTCCAAGAAACAGCACAGATGCTGAGTCTACTGTAATGATGATAAGGAATAGTGATAGTAATGCTCCATCACTTGGACATTTTCTTGCAGTTGAAAGAAGAGCTGCTAATGAACATAATAGAACAAGTCCTTTGATATATGGACCTGATGAATTTGCTATGCCTAATAGGGACCAAAATTCATTGTTCGAAAATGGACAAATCGCTCCTCCTCAGTTGAGTCCATGGTCAGGTTCAGACGATGTCGAAAATAGACAGAGGGATAACAGAGAAATAGATCATGATGTTCATGGACAAGGTGCTCCTCTTTTGTTTCCATGTATGTGTGGATGATGTTTTAGTGTTTGAGGCTTTGGTACAACTCTGTGTACTCACTGATTTTTGTTTCTAATTTGTTTTTCTTGATTCGAGGACTAAATCAGGATATTTTTTAACGTCCTTGTGATTTATTTGATCGTCAAGAAGAGTTAGTAACAATTGGAGTTGATCATGACTCATGAGGGACAACTATTCTTGATCACTCGTTTTCTTCACGGATGATGTTGGAGAACCTTTTAGTAAGGAGCATTTTCCTTCCTAGTAAGCCTAGCTGGCGTGAATCTGAATTAGTCTGATATCACACGAATTCTAATTATTGAGTAGGGATGATAATTTTAAAATCCCCCACGTTTTTTATTAAACCAACACACAATTGTTGTGACCCCACAATATGCATCACCAAAAATATGATACAGTTAAATTTATAATGAGGTCAATGACCAAGGTCGTCTTAACCCCTAGGCCACTAAAACAATCGCTTGGGGCCTCATATTTTTGGGGGCCCCCATTTTTATTTTTATTTTTAAAAAAAATTATATGTACTATGAGTGCTATGATTTCTACTTAGAAAATTGCATATGAAGTGAATATAGAATCTGAATTTCGTAAAAAATAATTTGATGAAAATATTGATAACGAAATCACAAAGTCCCTTGAAACTAGAGTTGATTACTTAAGATATATATATAGTAGATCAAGCTATTTTTTTTCACTTCAAAATAGATTTGAATCAATTGAAGCATATGAAAATATTTTATGTTTCTTATTTAGTGGTAAATTGAGATCACTAGATGATGAGAATTTTAAAAACATTGTCTTAACCTTAAACTTTAACACATAATAGTCACTCTGCTATTGATGGTTTAGATTTATTTTTTGAATTGAAAGTGCTAAGAGAAATAATACATGTAGAAGATAATGATCTAATGAAAATGCACAATCAAATCAAAGACTTGATTCTTTTCCAAATACACATACTGCTTGTAGAATTATGCTAATAGTTTCTCTAACTATTGCCTCAGCCAAAAGAAGTTTTTCGAAACTAAAATTGATTAAATTTTATTTAAGATCAACAATGTCTCAAGAGAGATTGAATGGATTAAGCTATATTATCAAATGAAAAGGAAATATTAAAACAAATCGATTATAAAACAATAACTAATGATTTTGCATCTAAAAAAGCTAGAAAAGTAGATTTTAAATAAAAGTATACATGATGAAAAAATAAAATATTAGGGCCCCTCTCTTAAATTTCGCTTTAGGCCCCCAATCTTGTTGAGTCGGCCCTGTCAATGACACGCCTCTTGATTTAACTCGTTAGTAGATAAACGTGTTCGTGAATGAATTAACTTTTAAATAGTAATGAAAGTAAAGAGAGTAGTATGAAGCCATGCAACTTCGATGATTTATGTTTACATTGGATCCAGAGATGTATGGCGCTAGCAGCTATGGGTATTTAATTTGAAGATACTTGTAATTAAGATATATACTTGAGAATAAAAACTAAGTAAAGTATAGAATGCTTGAAGCACAAGAGAAGTAGTATATTCCTTTGTATTGTTTAGAATCCAACCCTATACTATTTATAGGTGACAAAAGTAATACACCAACCAATAGAAAAGCTCGAGTCGAGCCCTAAAGTACGTACTATGCCCAATAACCGCATCCCACATGAAAAAATTGTTAGTTGTGCCAACTAATATTCTTCTGTTGTTGGCAGGATAACATATAAATATACCTAGCGTGTTTATCCTTTTTGTACATCATCAGAATAGAAGTCCTTTTATGTCTTCGGGCCATGAGTTCCCGCCTTTTTCCTGATAATATTTTTCTCAAGTGTCACACGTTCACCTAGCATCCTGCCATGTGCACAAGCTATTCTTTACCCAATATAATTATATCATTTAATGCCTTTTTCTTCTTTAAATATGGGACTAATTAACGAGGGATTGCATCATTAGTCAGGCTACTACATTAAATGATTAAGATAATGTGACAATCTTTTTCTAGGTATTTTCAGACAGTGATCATATTATTTTGTTAATATAAAGTCAACGTTTTAAAATTATCTATCAAATTATTAAATAAATTTAAATTGGCGTGTATTAATCGTTTTTCCTAGCCTTAATTTGTGCTAAGATTCTCTATATGAGAAGTCACAATTTTTGAAAACATAATATAGATATGAAATTTCCCCTTTCAGACTCATAAAAATAGAATTTAAAGGTTTAAATGTGGTTCAATTATCATGATACATCCTTTTCTCTTTCGCAAATTAATAGAGACACATTTGAATTGTCCACTAGGAAAGTTTAGTTTTCTAAGTACACTAGTAGCAACTAGGGCAAATTGCTCATTCCTTTTTACTTTTGAAAAGCATCGCCACCAAACTTTCGTTTTATTCCCCTTTTAATATAATACCAAGTCGGGTCGAGTCCAAGCTAAACTCAATTGAGCTTATTATAATATTGATATGAGTAAATTATAGCCTCAGATGAGTCCAATCAACTATGTTAAAGTATAATTAAGCTTGTTGAGTTGAGTTGAGTTGAGCCCAACCTAATATATATGTTAAAGTATAATCGAGCTTGTGCCTAGTTGGGCGGAGTCCCCAGTCATCACTTTAATGTTGGAAGGTTATTTGTTTGCTACCAAGTTTACTCAACTTATTATGATCGTGTTCTTTACAAAATTGAAATGCATCAACTCAAAATATTAAATATTGAGTCCAACTGAGCTTATTACAGTATTGTTCTGGTACATAAATTAAAACCTCAATTGAGTCCAATCAACTATATTAAAGTATAATTAAGCTTGTGCCGAGTTGAGTTGAGCCCAACCTAATATGCTAAAAGTATAATCAAACTTGTGCCTAGTTGGGTGGAGTCTGAGGCAGCTCTTTAATGTTGGAAGGATATTAGTTCCCTACCAAGTTTATTGAACTCATTATGATCATGTTCTCTACAAAATTGAAATATACATGTTCGCTTCTTCTTTTTCCTTTCACTCAAAGTGTAACTGTCATCAAATATTCATGTAACCGATCATTTTCTATTGTTTAATTTCAAACTATGGACCCCTTTTGAAATAAAAGAAAATCTCTTTAGAATATTTAAATTGATTAGTCACCAGTATCAAATTTGTGACTAAGGAGAAAAATTGATCAATACATATATTGCAACTCGTGTGTGTGTATTTTACCTAAATTTTGAAGTACAATTAATTAGGTCAGGAGTGTAAAGGTTTATTTTCTTGGTCATTTTTCTCGTCTTATATTGTACGTCTTTTTAATTAATTAATTAATTAATTTCATGTGAATTTTCAACTGTTTTGATGGAGATCGATTGGAACTTTCACAAAATATCTTTATTCATTTATTTCTTTATCATTATTATATTACAACATGACACAAACATTAATTTAAAATTGAAAAGCCTAAAAACCCGCCACAAAAAATAGATTAATAATTGTACCTATGTTCTTGTTTTACATTACTAAGTTCTTGACTTTTATCTCTACAATTTCAAATTCATTTTAAGTTGGAAATTTTATATTTTTACTTCTTGATATGTCGACAATTTATGATGTTAGTTCTTGTTTAATTTGGTTAAGCATATTTAATTACTTCTCCCGTTCATTTTTATCTGACACTTTTAATTTTGTGTTTCCCCTTAAGAAACAATAATTAATATGAATTTTTTTTACTCATATTAATAATATCTCAAAAATATTTATATATAAGCTAGCAAAACATTATGAGAGTAAGTGGATTGGGGAATAGGGGTGTAGGGGGTGGAACGGTCAAGAAGCTTGGAAGTTACTTATGTAACTTGTTTTTCCTACTCTATTAAGAAAAGTCATTTTTCTTATTTTTAAGAAGCTTGTTTTCCTAAAAAAATTATTTTGACCAATCAAATATGAAAAAATTGAAAAATATTTTTCAAAAAGTATTCTCCTTTGTATTAAACACACCTAAACAAAATCCTGATATTCTTTTCAAATCCATATATTGAATGGATAACTCATCAAAACTCATCCTAAAGATGATTGATGATAAAAAGGTCTCGAGTTTGAATTTTAGATATAAAATTACCTTTATTATCCTGTGTTTTGTCGGATTTTAATACGAATATAAACATAGGTTAAAAAAAAGTCCACCTATTAGATGAGAACTTTGACCAATTCTTTACCTTATATAATTGACAGGAGGACTCAATTGAAGACATCAATGATCATGACGCCATGAGAAGTCAAAATAGTGAGTTGCCATTCAAATTGAAACATTTTGTCTATAAAATAATATTTATGTTAGACCATGTTTCACCATATTATAGGATGAAAAATATTTACCATTATTTTAGAATATATATAGTAACTTTTATGACATTATTATTCAAGCTTTCTTGCTTGCTGCGGCAGACTAAGCAACATAAAGTCAACATGTACTCCGCTCCTTGTGAAAGTGAAAGAAAAAAAAGATCTGTATTTTCGTCGAAAAATTTTATATTAAGGATTAAATATTCTCCTATATAGGTAATTCAGTATTTAAGAGAACTTGAATTAGATCACTTTTGATTAAGAATGAAGGAGGATCATCCACTCCAGCATGATCTTTATTGTATGAAGACTTATACTTTTACGTGATTGTACTAGAATAAATTATTTTATTAAATATTTATTACCTTTCATCACTACATTGTATAATAAGGAACATCATCCGAATTCAAGAGAATAAAAAGAAATCACGTAAGCTTTTACATGAAATTCTCATGATTTAAAGAATCTTTAGTAGTTTAGTTAGTTGATTATTTGTACTCACTTACTTTGATTAAGAATGAAGAAGAATTTATCACTCCATCACAATTTTTATTGATTCAAAACTTATACTTTTATGTGTAGTATGTTTAGAATTAATTTATGTGTATCTCAATATATTTTATTAAATATTTACCGATTCAAACCGAAAAACCAAACCAAATCGATTAAATGAACCGATTTAATTTGGGTTTTGGTTTGGTTTGGTTTTAGATTGTTAAGAACCGATAATATTTGGTTTGGTTATGGTTTTGTTCGAAAAAAATCGAAGAAATAACCGAACCGAACCAACAAGTTATATACATAAATTTTATTATTATACATACATATTATATTATATTCATAAACAATTTTAAAGATTTTATATATGTTTCATCAAAATTTATGTATAATTTACTTATGAAAGAAAAAATGTCCAAGGTGAGAACATTTTTCTTATTGGTTTCATGTATATGAGTGTCTATGGAAATTCTTTGTGAGACTGAAAATGTCATTGTCTCTTCCTTCTATGCCAAAATAGTGAATTTTGAAGTTTTATTCAGTAAATTCAATGATCGAAAGTTCTGTAATGCCAGTCATTCTAACTATTTTTTCGTTTGAATGGATTGTTGTCACTTTTTTCACGTTTTGAATGAA
>JAJOOR010012306.1:0-29148 GCA_036250505.1 Solanum acaule
TTACTTGTTAAATTGTTACTTGTTACTTGTTAGTGCCTTTTGGCCTATTTGATAGTGCCTTTTTGGCCTAAAACTGCCACATCATTTCGTATTATTCTGAGGATTCATTCATTTTGATTCGATTTTTGAGGGGGATAAAAATGGATTTAAATGTTTCCTTAGGAAATTAAAGGTTGATAGTTTAATTGAGTTGCCCTACATTCATTGAGTAAAACTATGGTATTTTATAATAATGTTAAAGAGATTTGTATCACAGCTCTTTGCCTATTTGTGTAATTGTGTGTTACTTTTTGAAAGAAAAAAAAGAACAATGATAACAACAAGTGTGAAACTTGGAAGTTGGAACTACTCACAAGGCTTTTTTAGTAGTACTTAATTTAAATTTATAATTTATTGGCTACACTTTTAGTAGTATTTTAATTATAATTTATTAACAAGAGCAAATTTCAATGATAATTGATAACGGTAGTTTCATAGTTAGTACTTTTCATCATACAATAATTTAAAAAATAGAGTAAAATAAGTAAAAAGATATAAATATAAATAAAATAAACAAAAAAATTACAAAATTTTAAAAAGCCCACTAAGCAGGCCCAAAACAAAAAAAACTGAACTAACAAAAACCGAACCGAACCGAATTATTTCGATTTGGTATTCGGTACACGTTGTATAAAAACCGAAAACCGAAAAAATCGAAAAAAAAAACCGAAACCGAACCGAAATACCGAATGCCCAGCCCTAGTCCTTACGGCCAAGCCGGCTCATTTTCAAGGTCAAACAAACTCCAGAGCAGGTAAACCCATTATTTTGCCGATTTTCATGTGCTATAGTCCATTGAATTTTTGGTTACCCGGAATTTCAAAGTGACTTTTACCAAAAAATTTCATAGACGTCCGTTAAGACCATAGCTATGGAGCCAGTTGGTCCCGATGGCTAAACCAGACCATTTTCAAGGCCAAATGAGCTCCAGAGCAGATAAACCCCCCATTTTACTCATTTTCGTGTGCTATAGTCAATGTATTTTTTGTGACCCAGAATTTCGACGCGACTTTTGCTGAAATTTTTCATGGATGTCCGTTAAGACCTTAGCTATGGAGAAAGTTGGTCTCGATGGCAAATTGCCCATTTTCAAGGTCAAACGATCCCAGAGCAGGTAAACCCCTTTATTTTGCCAATTTTTATGTGCTATAGTCCATGAATTTTTTGGTGACCCAGAATACCGACATGACTTTTACCGAAATTTTTCATGGACGTCCGTTAAGACCTTAGCTATAGAGTCAGTTGGTCCCGACGGCCAAACCGGCCCATTTTAAAGGTCAAATGAGCCCAGAGTAGGTAAACACCACATTTTGCCAATTTTTGTGTGTTATCCTTTGATTTTTTGATGACCCAGAATTTCGACGTGACTATTACCAAAAAATTTCATGGACGTTAGTTAAGATCTTAGCTATGGAGCCAGGTGATCCCGACGGCAAAAACCGACCTATTTTCAAGGTTAAACGAGCCTCAAAGCATGTAAACCCCCCATTTTGCCGATTTTCATGTACTATAGTCCATGGATTTTTTGGTGACCCATAAATTCGACGTGACTTTTGCCAAAAAAGTTCATGGACGTCCGTTAATACCTTAACTATGGAGCCAGTTGGTCCTGACGGCAAAATCGGCCAATTATCAAGGTCAAACGAGACCCAGACCAGGTAAACCCCCCATGTTTCCAATTTTCGTGTGCTATAATCCATGGATTTTTTGGTTACCCAGAATTCCGATGTGACTTTTGATGAAAATTTTAATGGATGTCCGTTAAGACCTTTGTTATGGAGCCAGTTGGTCCCGACGGCCAAACCGGCCCATTTTCAAGGTCAAACGAGCCCAGAGCAGGTAAACCCCCAATTTTAACAATTTTCGTATGCTATTGCCCATGAATTTTTTGGTGATCCGGAATTCTAACATGACTTTTGCCAAAAAATTTCATGGACGTCTGTTAAGACCTTCAATATGGAGCCAGTTGGTCCCGATGGCCAAACCGATCCATTTTTAAGATAAAACAAGCCCTAGAGCAATGAAACCCCCCATTTAGCTGATTTTCGCGTGCTATTGTCAATGGATTTGTTAGTGACCCGGAATTCCGACGTGACATTTGCTGAAATTTTTCATGGACATCCATTAAAACCTTAGTTATGGAACAAGTTGGTCCGGACGGCCAAACCGGTCCATTTTCAAGGTCAAACAAGCCCAGAGCAGGTAAACCCCTCGCCCCATTTTTCCTATTTTCGTGTGCTATAGTCCATGGATTTTTTGGTGACCCAAAATTCCGACGTGACTTTTGGCAAATTTTTTCATGGACGTCCGTTATGACGTTAGCTATGGAGCCAGTTCATCCCGATGATCAAACCGACCCATTTTTAAGGTCAAACGAGTCTCAGAGCAGGTAAACCTTCCATTTTACCGATTTTCGTGTGCTAGTCCATGGATTTTTTGGTGACCCAAAATTCTGACGTGAATTTTACCAAAAATTTTCATCAATGTCCGTTAACACCTTTGCCATGGAACCAATTTGTCCCAACGTCCAAACCGGCCAATTTTCAATGTAAAATGAGTCTCAGGGTAGGTAAACCCCTAATTTTGCCGATTTTCGTGTGATATAGTCCTTGGATTTTTTGGTGACCCAGTATTCCGACGTGACTTTTGCCGAAATTTTCATGGACGTCCGTTAATACCTTAGCTATGGAGCCAGTTGGTCCCGACGGCCAAACCAGCCTATTTCAAGGTCAAACAAGCCAGAGTAGGTAAACCCCCCATTTTGTTGATTTTCATGTGCTATTGTCCATGGATTTTTTGTGACACGGAATTCTAATGTGACTTTTCTTGAATTTTTTCATGGACGTCCATTTAGACCTTAGCTGTGGAGCTAGTTGGTCCCGACGGCCAAATTGACCCATTTTCAAGGTCAAACGAGCTCCAAAGCAGATAAAACCCCATTTTACCAATTTTTGGTGACCCAGAATTACGATGTGACATTTGCCAAAAATTTTCATGGATGTCCGTTAAGACCTTAGTTATAGAGCCAGTTCGTCCCGACGACCAAACCAGCCCATTTTAAAGGTCAACGATCCTCAGAGAAGGTAAACCCCCAATTTTGATGATTTTCGTGTGCTATAGTCCATGTAATTTTTGGTGACCCAAAATTATGACATGACATTTCCCAAAAAATTTCATGGACATCCGTTAAGACCTCAGTTATGGAGCCAGTTTGTCCCGACAGCCAAATCGACCCATTTTCAAGGTCAAAAGGGCTCGAGAGCAAGTAAACCCCAAATTTTACTGATTATCGTGTGATATAGTTTGTGGATTTTTTGGTGATCCGGAATTTCGACGTGACTTTTGCCAAAAAAATTTATGGACGTCCGTTAAGACCTTATTTATAGAGCCAGTTGGTCCCGACGGCCAAATCGGCCCATTTTAAAGGTCAAACGATCCTCAGAGCAAGTAAAATCCCATTTTGTTGATTTTTGTATGGTATAGTTCATGGATTTTTTGGTGACCCAGAATTCCGACATGACTTGTGGCAACAAATTTCATGGACATCCGTTAAAACCTTAACTATGGAGCCAGTTGGTCCCGACAGCCAAACTTCCCCATTTTCAAGGTCAAACGATCCCCAGAGCAGGTAAACCCCACATTTTGCCGATTTTTGTTTGCTATAATTCATGAATTTTTTGTTGACCTATAATTTTGACGTGACTTTTGCCAAAAAATTTCATGGACTTCCGTTAAGACCTTAGCTATGGTGCCAGTTGGTCCCAACAGCCTAATCGACCCATTTTTAAAGTCAAATGAGCACCAGAGCAAGTAAACCCCATATTTTGCCGATTTTCGTGTGCTAGTCCTTGGAATTTTTGATGACCAAAAATTTTCATGGACGTCCGTTATGACCTTAGCCATGGAGCCAGTTGGTACTTACGGCCAAACCGGCCCATTTTCACGGTCAAACGAGCCCAGAGCAGGTAAACCCCCCATTTTGCCGATTTTTGTGTGCTATAGTCCATGCAATTTTTGGTGACCCAGAATTTCGACGTGACTTTTGTCAAAAAATTTCATAGACGTTCGTTAAGACCTTAGCTATGGAGCCAGTTGGTCCCGATGGCCAAACCGGACCATTTTCAAGTTCAAACGAGCCCAGAGCAGCTAAACCCCCCATTTTGCCAATTTTCGTGTGCTATAGTCAATGTATTTTTTGTGACACAGAATTTCGACGTGAATTTGCTGAAATTTTTCATGGAAGTCCGTTAAGACCTTAGCTATTGAGCCAATTCGTCTCGACGGCAAAACCGATGCATTTTCAAGGTCAAGCCCCAGAGCAAGTAAAACCCTATTTTGCCGATTTTCGTGTGTTATAGTCCATGGATTTTTTTGTGACCCAGAATTCCGACGTGACTTGTGCCAAAAAATTTCATGGACGTTCGTTAATACTTTAGTTATGGAGCCAGTTGGCCTCGACGGCCAAACTGGCCCATTTTCAATGTCAAATGAGACCCATAGCAGGTAAACCCCCCATTTTGCTGATTTTTGTGTGCTATAGTCCATGAATTTTTTGGTGACCTAGAATTACGACATGACTTTTGCCGAAAAAATTTCATGGACCTCAGTTAAAACCTTATCTATGGAGCCAGTTGGTCCCGTCGACCAAACCGGCCAATTTTCAAGGTCAAATGAACCCTAAAGCAGGTAAACCCCACATATTGCCAATTTTCATGTACTATTGTCCATGGGGTGACTCAAAAATCCGAAGTGACTTTTGCCAAAAATTTTCATGGACGTCCGTTAATATTTTAGCATTGGAGCCAGTTGATCCTGACGGCAAAATCGGCCAATTTTCAAGGTCAAATGAGCCCAGAGAAGGTAAACCCCTTATTTTGTCGATTTTCATGTACTATAGTCCATGAATTTTTTGATGACCCGAAATTCTTACGTGACTTTTTCCAAAATTTTTCATGGACGTCCGTTAAGACCTTAGTTGTGGAGCCTATTAGTCCCGACAGCCAAATTGGCCCATTTTCAAGGTCAAATGAACCCAGAGCAAGTAAACCCCTCATTTTGCGATTTTCGTGTGCTATAGTCCATGGATTTTTTAGTGACACGGAATTTCAACGTGACTTTTGCCAAACTTTTCATAGACGTCTGTTAAGTCCTTAGCTATAGAGTCAGTTGGTCCCAATGGCCAAATCGGCCCATTTTCAAGGTTAAACGAGCCTCAGAGCAGGTAAACCCCTCATTTTACCAATTTTTGTATGTTATAGTCTATGGATTTTTTGGTAACCCAAAATTACAACGTGACATTTGCCAAAAAAATTTCATGGACGTATGTTAAGACACTAGCTATGGAGCCAGTTGGTCCCGACGGCCAAACCGAACAATTTTCAAGGTTAAACGATCCCCAAAGCAGGTAACTCCTATTTTGCTGATTTTTGTGTGCTATAGTAGATACAATTTTTGGTGACCCAGAATTCCGACGTGACTTTTGCCGAAATTTTTATGGACGTCCGTTAAGAACTTAGCTATAGAGCCAATTGGTCCGGATGGCCAGACCAGCCCATTTTCAAGGTCAAACGTTCCCCAAACAAGGTAAAACCCCCATTTTACCAATTTTCGTGTGCTATAGTCAATGGATTTTTTGGTGACCCAAAATTGCGATGTGACATCTGCCAACACTTTTCATTGACTTCTGTTAAGACCTTAGCCATGGAGCCAGTTGGTCCTTAAGGCCAATCCGGCCCATTTTCAAGGTCAAACGAGCCCATAGCAGGTAAAACCCCCATTTTGCCAATTTTCGTGTGCTATAATCTGTGGAATTTTTGGTGACCTGAAATTTTGACGTGACTTTTGCTGACATTTTTCATAGACGTCCGTTAAGACCTTAGCTATGGAGCCAGTTGGTCCCGATGGCCAAACCAGACCATTTTCAAGGTCAAACGAGCCCAGAGCAGGTAAACCCCTCATTTTGCCAATTTTCGTGTGCTATAGTCAATGTATTTTTTGTGACCCAGAATTCTGACGTGACTTTTGCTGAAATATTTCAAGGATGTCCGTTAAGACCTTAGCTATGGAGCAAGTTGGTCCCAACGGCCAAACTGGCCCATTTTCAAGGTCAAACTATCCCAAGAGCAGGTAAACCCCATATTTTGCCGATTTTTGTGTGCTATAGTCCATGAATTTTTTGGTGATACAGAATTTCGACATGACTTCTGCCGAAATTTTTTCATGGATGTCCTTAAGACCTTAGCTATCGAGTCAGTTGGTCCCGACGGCCATACCGACCCATTTTTAAGGTCAAATGAACCCTAGAGCAGGTAAACCCACATTTTGCCAATTTTCGTGTGCTATAATCCTTGGATTTTTTGATGACCCAGAATTCCGACGTAACTATTACCAAAAATTTTCATGGACGTCAGTTAAAACCTTAGCTATGGAGCCAGTTAGTCGCAACGGTCAAATCGGCCAATTTTCAAGGTCAAACGATCCCCAAAGCAAGTAAACCCCCCTATTTTGCCGATTTTCATGTACTATGTCCATGGATTTTTTGCTGACCCATAAATTCAACGTGACTTTTGCCAAAAAATTTCATGGACGTCCGTTAATACCTTAGTTAGGGAGCCAATTGATCCTGCTGGCAAAATCGGCCCATTTTAAAGGTCAAACGAGCCCCAGAGAAGGTAAACCCCTTATTTTGTCAATTTTCATGTGCTATAGTCCATGAATTTTTTGGTGACCCGAAATTCTTACGTGACTTTTTCAAAAAAAATTCATGGACGTCCGTTAAGACCTTAGCTATAGAGCCAATTAGTCCTGACAGCCAAAATTGCCCATTTTCAAGGTCAAACGAACCCTAGAGCAAGTAAACCCCTCATTTTGCGATTTTCGTGTGCTATAGTCCACGGATTTTTTGGTGACCCGGAATTCCGACGTGACTTTTGCTGAAATTTTTCATTGATGTCTGTTAAGACCTTAGCTATAGAGTCAGTTGGTCTCGATGGCCAAATCGGCCCATTTTCAAGGTCAAACGAGCCTCAGAGCAGGTAAACCACCCATTTTACCAATTTTTGTATCCTATAGTCCGTGGATTTCTTGGTGACCCAAAAATTCTGACGTGACATTTATTAAAAAAGTTTCTTGGACGTCCGTTAAGATATTAGCTAGGAGCTAGTTGGTCCCGACAGCCAAATCGGCCAATTTTCAAGGTTAAACGAGCCCCAAAGCAGGTAAGCCCCCCATTTTATCAATTTTTGTGTGCTATAATCCATTCAATTTTTGGTGACCCAGAATTTCGACGTGACTTTTGCCGACATTTTTTATGGACGTCCGTTAAGACCTTAACTATGGAGCCAGTTGGTCCCGACGGCCAAACTGAACCATTTTCAAGGTCAAAAGAACCCTAGAGCAAGTAAACCTCCCATTTTGCCAATTTTAGTGTGATATAGTCCATGGATTTTTTAGTTCCCCGAAATTCCAACGTGACTTTTGCCAAAAAAATTCATGGAATTCCTCTAAGACCTTAGTTATGGAGTCAGTTGGTCCGGATGGCCAAACCAGCCCATTTTCAAGGTCAAATGAGCCCCAAAGCAGGTAAACCCCCCATTTTACCAATTTTCATGTCTTATAGTCAATGGATTTTTTGGTGACCCAAAATTGCGATGTGACATTTGCCAACATTTTTCATGTACGTCCATTAAGACCTTAGTCATGGAGCCAGTTGGTCCTTACGGCCAAACTAGCCCATTTTCAAGGTTAAATGAGCCCCAGAGCGAGCAAACCCCTATTTTGCTGATTTTTGGGTGCTATAGTCTATGGAATTTTTGGTGACCCGAAATTTCGACGTGACTTTTGCCAAAAAATTTCATGGACGTTCGTTAAGACCTTAGTTATAGATCTAGTTGGTCCCGATGGCTAAACCAGACCATTTTCAAGGTTAAATGAGCTCCAGAGCAGGTAAATCCCCCATTTTACCGATTTTCGTGTGCTATAGTCAATGTATTTTTTGTGACCCAGAATTCTGACGTGACTTTTGCTGAAATATTTCATGGATGTCCGTTAAGACCTTAGCGATGGAGCAAGTTGGTCCCGATAGCCAAACTGGCCCATTTTCAAGGTCAAACGAGCCCAGAGGAGGTAAACCCCCCTATTTTGCCAATTTTTGTGTGCTATAGTCCATGAATTTTTTGGTGACCCAGAATACCGACGTGACTTTTGCCGAAATTTTTCATATACGTCCGTTAAGACCTAAGCTATACAGCCAGTTAGTCCCGACGGTCAAACCGGCCCATTTTAAAGGTCAAATGAGCCCCAGAGCAGATAAACCCCACATTTTGCAAATTTTCGTGTGCTATAGTCCTTTGATTTTTTGATGACCCAGAATTTCGACGTAACTATTACCAAAAAATTTCACAGACATTAGTTAAGACCTTAGCTATGGAGCTAGTTGGTCCCGAAGGCCAAACCGGGCCTATTTTCAAGGTCAAACGAGCCCTAAAGCATGTAACCCCCCCCCCCCCATTTTGCCGATTTTCATGCACTATAGTCCATGATTTTTTTGGTGACCCATAAATCCGACGTGACTTTTGCCAAAAAATTTCATGGACGTCCGTTAAGACCTTAACTATGGAGCAAGTTGGTCCTGATGGCAAAATCGGCCCATTTTCAAGGTCAAACGAGACCCAGAGCAGGTAAATCCCCCATGTTTTCGATTTTCGTGTGCTATATAATCCCTGGATTTTTTGGTGACCTAGAATTCCGATATGACTTTTGCCGAAATTTTTAATGGATTTCCGTTAAGACTTTAGCTATGGAGCCAATTGGTCCTTACGACCAAACTAGCCCATTTTCAAGGTTAAATGGGCCCAGAGCAGGCAAACCCCCTATGTTGCCGATTTTTGGATGCTATAGTCCATGGAATTTTTGGTGACCCGAAATTTCGACGTGACTTTTGCCAAAAAATTTCATAAACGTCCTTAAGACCTTAGCTATGGAGCTAGTTGGTCCCGATGGCTAAACCAGACCATTTTCAAGGTCAAATGAGCTCCAGAGCAGGTAAATCCCCCATTTTACCGATTTTCGTGTGCTATAGTCAATGTATTTTTTGTGACCCAGAATTTTGACGTGACTTTTGCTGAAATATTTCATGGACATCCGTTAAGACCTTAACTATGGAACCAGTTAGTCCTGTCGGCCAAACCGGCCCATTTTCAAGGTCAAATGAACCCAGAGCAAGTAAACCCCCCTATTTTGCCGATTTTTGTGTGCTATAGTCCATGAATTTTTTGATGACCCAGAATACCGACGTGACTTTTGCCGAAATTTTTCATGTACGTCCGTTAAGACCTTAGTTATACAGCCAGTTAGTCCCGACGGTCAAACCGGCCCATTTTAAAGGTCAAATGAGCCCCAGAGCAGATAAACCCTACATTTTGCAAATTTTCGTGTGCTATAGTCCTTTGATTTTTTGATGACCCAAAATTTCGACGTAACTATTACCAAAAAATTTCACAGACATTAGTTAAGACCTTAGCTATGGAGCCAGTTGGTCCCGAAGGCCAAATCGGGCCTATTTTCAAGGTCAAACGAGCCCTAAAGCATGTAAACCCCCCCCTCCTTTTGCCGATTTTCATGAACTATAGTCCATGGTTTTTTTGGTGACCCATAAATCCGACGTGACTTTTGCCAAAAAATTTCATGGACGTCCGTTAAGACCTTAACTATGGTGCCAGTTGGTCCTGACGGCAAAATCGGCCCATTTTCAAGGTCAAACGAGACCCAGAGCAGGTAAATCCCCCATGTTTTCGATTTTTGTGTGCTATATAATCCCTGGATTTTTTGGTGACCTAGAATTCCGATATGACTTTTGCCGAAATTTTTAATGGACTTCCGTTAAGACTTTAGCTATGGAGCCAATTGGTCCTTACGACCAAACTAGCCCATTTTCAAGGTTAAATGAGCCCAGAGCAGGCAAACCCCCTATGTTGCCGATTTTTGGGTGTTATAGTCCATGGAATTTTTGGTGACCCGAAATTTCGACGTGACTTTTGCCAAAAAATTTCATAGACGTCCTTAAGACCTTAGCTATGGAGCTAGTTGGTCCCGATGGCTAAACCAGACCATTTTCAAGGTCAAATGAGCTCCAGAGCAGGTAAATCCCCCATTTTACCGATTTTCGTGTGCTATAGTCAATGTATTTTTTGTGACCCAAAATTCTGACGTGATTTTTGCTGAAATATTTCATGGACGTTCGTTGAGACCTTAGCTATAGAACCAGTTAGTCCTGTCGGCCAAACCGGCCCATTTTCAAGGTCAAATGAACCCAGAGTAGGTAAACCCCTCCAATTTGTCGATTTTTGTGTGCTATAGTCCATGGATTATTTGGTAAACAAAATTTCGACGTGAATTTTGGCAAATTTTTTCATGGACGTCCATTATGACATTAGCTATGGAGCCATTTCATCCTGACGATCAAACCGACCCATTTTTAAGGTCAAACGAGCCTCAGGGTAGGTAAACCCCCCATTTTACCGATTTTCATGTGCTATAGTCTATGAATTTTTTGGTGACCTAGAATTCCGACGTGACTTTTGCCAAAAAATTTCATAGACGTCCGTTAACATTTTTGCCATGGAAACAATTGGACCCGATGGCCAAACCGGCCAATTTTCAAGGTAAAATGAGCCTCAGAGCAAGTAAACCCCTATTTTGCCGATTTTCGTGTGTTATAGTCCTTGGATTTTTTGGTGACCCAGAATTCCGACGTGACTTTTGCCGAAATTTTTCATGGACGTCCGTTAATATCTTAGTTATAAAGATAGTTGCTCCCGACGGCCAAATCGGCCCATTTTCAAGGTCAAACAAGCCAGAGTAGTTAAACTCCCTATTTTACCATTTTTCATATGCTATAGTCCATGGATTTTTTGGTGACTCAAAATTCTAATGTGAGTTTTCTTGAAATTTTTTCATGGGAGTCCGTTAAGACCTTAGTTATGGAGCCAGTTAGTCCTAACAGCCAAACTGGTCCATTTTCAAGGTCAAACAACCCCAGAGCAGATAAACCCCTTATTTTGCCAATTTTTGGTGACCCGAAATTACGACGTGACTTTTGTCAAAAAATTTCAAGGACGTCCGTTAAGACCTTAGCTATAGAGCCAGTTGGTCCTGACGGCCAAACCGGCTCATTTTAAAGGTCAAACGATCCTCAGAGGAGGTAAACCCCCCATTTTTATGATTTTCATGTGCTATAGTCCATGTATTTTTTGGTGACCCAAAATTCTGACGTGACAGTTCCCAAAAATTTTCATGGACGTCCGTTAAGACCTTAGTTATGGAGCCAGTTGGTCCCGACGGCCAAACCGACCCATTTTCAAGGTCAAAAGATCCCGAGAGCAGGTAAACCCCTAATTTTATCGATTTTTGTGTGATATAGTCAGTGGATTTTTTGGTGACCCGGAATTTCGATGTGACTTTTGCTGAAATTTTTCATGGACGTCCGTCAAGACCTTAGCTGTGGTGCTAGTTGGTCCCGACGACCAAACCGACCTATTTTCAAGGTCAAACGATCCCCAAAGCTGGTAAACCCCCTATTTTACTGAATTTCGTGTGCTATAGTCCAGGGATTTTTTGGTGACCCTGAATTTCGACTTGACTTTTGCCGATTTTTTCATGGACGTCCGTTAAGATCTTAGCTATGGAGCTAGTTCATCCCGACGGCCAAACCATCCCATTTTCAAGGTCAAACGAGCCCTAGAGCGGGTAAACCCCCTATTTTGTCAATTTTCGTGTGCTATAATAGTCCATGTATTTTTAAGTGACCCAGAATTACGATGTGACTTTTGCAAACAAAATTCATGGACGTTCATTAAAACCTTAGCTATGGAACCAGCTGGTCCTGACGGCGAAATCGACCCATTTTCAAGGTCAAACGATCCTAGAGCAGGTAAACCCCCCAATTTGCCGATTTTTGTGTGTTACAGTCCATGAATTTTTTGGTGACCCAGAATTGCGATGTGACTTTTGCCAAAAAAACTCATGGACATCCATTAATACCTTAGCTATGGAGCCAATTGGTCCCGACGGCCAAACCGACCCATTTTCAAAGTCAAACGAGCCCAGAGCAGGTAAATCCCCCTTAGTTTGCCATTTTCGTATGCTATAGTCCATGGATTTTTTTGTGACCCGAAATTCCAACGTGACTTTTGCCGAAATTTTTTATGGACGTCCGTTCATACCTTAGTTATGGAGCCAGTTGGTCCCGACAGCTAAACCGGCCCATTTTCAAGGTGAAACGAACCCAAGAGCAAGTAAACCCCCTATTTTGCCAATTTTTGTGTGATATATAGTCCATGGATTTTTTGGTGACCTAGAATTCTAACGTGACTTTTGCCAAAAATTTTCATGGACGTCCGTTAAGACCTTAGTTATGAAACCAGTTGGTCCTGACGGCCAAATCGACCCATTTCAAGGTCAAATGAGCCCCAAAGCAGGTAAACCCCCCATTTTGCCGATTTTCATGTGATATAGTCCATGTATTTTTTGTTGACCTAGAATTCTGACGTGACTTTTGCCAAAAAATTTCATGGACGTCCGTTAAAACCTTAGTTGTGGAGTTAGTTGGTCCCGACGACCAAACCGGCCCATTTTCAAGGTCAAACGAGCTCTAGAGCAAGTAAACCTCCCATTTTGCCGATTTTCGTATGCTATAGTCCATGTATTTTTTTGTGACCCGAAATTCCAACGTGACTTTTGCTGAAATTTTTTATGGACGTCCGTTCGTACCTTAGTTATGGAGCCAGTTGGTCCCGACGGCTAAACCGACCCATTTTCAAGGTGAAACGAGCCCAAGAGCAGGTAAACCCTCTATTTTGCCGATTTTCGTGTGCTATAGTCCATGAATTTTTTGGTAACCCGAAATTTCGATGTGACTTTTGCTGAAATTTTTCATGGACGTCCATTAAAACCTTAGTTATGGAGCCAGTTGGTCCCGACGGCCAAACCGGCCCATTTTCAAGGTCAAATGAGCCCCAGAGCAGGTAAACCCACCATTTTGTCAATTTTCGTGTGCTATAGTCCATGAATTTTTTGGTGACCCAGAATTTCGACGTGACTTTTGGCAAAAATTTTCATGGACGTCCGTTAAGACCTTAGTTATGGAGTCAGTTGGTCTTGACGGCCAACCCATTTTCAAGGTTAAACGATCCCTAAAGCAGGTAAACCCCCCCATTTTGCTGATTTTCGTGTGCTATATTCCATGGATTTTTTGGTGACCCAGTGTTCTGATGTGACTTTTGCCAAAAAATTTCATGGACGTCCATTAACACCTTAGCTATGGAGCTAGTTGGTCCCGACGGCCAAATCGGCTGAT
This sequence comes from Solanum acaule, assembly GCA_036250505.1. Lineage (NCBI taxonomy): Eukaryota > Viridiplantae > Streptophyta > Magnoliopsida > Solanales > Solanaceae > Solanum > Solanum acaule. The sequence continues at coordinate 13,394 of JAJOOR010012306.1, forward strand.
TTTCAAGGTCAAACGAGTTCGCGGGTCTTTCTGCTTTGTAGGTTTCGACAATGATCCTTCAGCAGGTTCACCTACGGAAACCTTGTTACGACTTCTCCGTCCTCTAAATTATAAGGTTCAATGGACTTCTCGTGACGTCGCATGCAGCGACCCACCCACGTCGTCGTGATCCAATCATTTAATCGATAGGAGCGACGAGCGGTGTGTACAAGGAAGTAATCAACGCGAGCTGATGACTCGCGTTTACTAGGAATTCCTCGTTAAAGACCAACATTGTCGAGCCTATGTCGCCTGGCGGATGGGCGCAGGCCTAGGGTGACGCCTGGTGTTAAAATAGACTTCACTTATGTATTAAAATTGTATTTCCAACTCCAAATCCATTTTGTTTAATCAAATCTTTTTCACATACTTAAGGAACAAAACTCCTTATGCAAAATTGGGGGAAATTTAAAATTTTCGAGTAAAAGTTGTTTATTAGAAAATTGATTATCTAGCATTAAAATTGGCATTCATATATGCATTATCAAAGTATTTCGAACTCAAAAATCAATTTTCTTTTATCAGATTCTTAGCAATAAAGAATTACAATTTTCTTCAAAAATGGGGGAAATTCAAAATCGAATGGGTTAAAAGATGTTTTTCAAAAAATTGGCTTGGTCAGACCGCCTTATGGTTGTTTGGTCGCATAGATCTCGAAAAAATACTCAAATTCAAAAAAAAAATCGTCTGAAACAAACATCTGAGGCCAAAGTTATGAGCATTTGAAGTTTCACCATTTTACAACTACTTTTTCTAGTTCCACTCCACTCCTTAATTTGGTTGTCCTTTTTATCTTATTGAATTTTCATTTATATAGAAGAATAGTTATATCAAAATTTTTGTTTTGATTAATATTTTTAATTGTAAATTATTATTTTGAAATTTAAAAGTGAGGCCAGTAAACTTCATTTATTAAAATAATTAAAAATTGAGTAAATGTATTAGTAGCAACCATGATCTGGTAGTTCTTGCTAATTTATTTGGATATTTTTATGTTAAATAATTATAATTCATATGCAACTTTGTTAAACTTGTTACAATATTCCTGGCCATGTTTTGTTTCATTTTTTAGTTTGACATGAATGCATTATAGTTTCAAAAAACTGAAGTAGGATGAAGTTCAAAAGCTCATGAAAAGTATACGATCATCACACCTGGTGGCTTATGAGGAAAATGCTTGAGATTTTATTGCTTTATCACACAATTTTTTTAATGGACTTGTACTTTTTTATGTTTGACTTGAAGGAAACTCCGTCTATGTTGCTCGAACTCTTTAAAAATGTCAAAGACACAAGGTGGTCTAGAGCTCATGCTATTTTTTTATGTCAATGATTATTTTCTTTTAGGAGATGATCTGCTACACTAATGATACAGTCATTTCGTCCTATACAATTCTTTTCTTTGTGGTATTTTTTTTCTTATGAGAGGTAGTGAAAAGAATTCTAGAATGGATTTCTACCTATAGGTGGTGTTTAGTTCAAGGTTGGCTGCCAGTTTGGTTCATGAGCTTGTCTTGATGCTGCAAAAATGTATTGGCCAATTTTTTTATCGATAATATTATGCTCGATGATGTCTAGAGTTGGCAAATAATTGTGTAGGTGTTAGGGGTTTGTCTATAGATGCCTTAGTGAGAAATGTTGTTACAAGAGGAGGAGGATGAGAAAATAATTACTGTCATGTTAAATTCTCTTGGGAAGAGAGCATAAGGTAGTGTTTAATTCTAACATTGTGTTCTTACTTACATGTTACAATATTTGGAGATACAAAAAATGTTACTTTTGGGTTGAGATTCTAAAATTGAAATTTATGTCCAATTGTAAACACTTGAATTTGCCAAATTACGATAAAATGCTATATAATATGTCATCCAAGGAGAAAAATTAAAATTAATGCTATACAAGCACATGTACCTCTTGCCCTTTTTGTCTCCTTTGTCTTTGCTCCATGTCATCAAAAGCACGAGCGCTTTTCCCTGTACCTTTTCTGATGGCGCTTTCTCAAGGGGTCAGTTCCTCGAGACTTTGTGTATCCTTCAGACCTCGTCTCTACACGTTCATCTCTTATTGAACAACGTGGCATAAACACGTTTTCCCCTATACACGTGTTCGATTTTATACATGACAAACCGAAGTTTGACACTTTGAACTTGAAATATGGACGGTAATTTCAAGATGGCTAAAATTTTAATATTTTACAAATATAACTATGTTTTAAATTGTGGTCCTTCAAACAACTATTTCTGCACTTTCCCTTTTTCAATCTAGTTGAAGTTTATTTTCAAGAAATGATGCAGATTTTGGTGAATCCAATTTTGGGTTAACACTTACCAACAACCTATATATATAATAATTATCACAAGTCATAAATATAATTTAAAAGAAGTTAACAAGCATTTTACTATTACTAGTAATAACAAAAAAAAAAATAGCGCTACTGTTGAATAATTTTCAATTTTGCGGTATTTCTGTGTTGCCAAAATGCGACGTCTCTATTCTCATACATAACCCCTTAAAGTTGTCCTCATATTTCATTTAGCTACCCCAATTCAACCTTTTACCTATTGAACATCTACACTATAATAAATTTGTACCTATTAAACATTTTTTGCTGACATGACAGCATGTGTGTAATACACACACCAAAAGAGCGTGGAAGACATCATTTACTTTTTAAAAAAAGATTTTAAAAAAAAATTTAAACTAACATCTCCTCTTCTTCTTTGATTCAACTCAACCACTATTGCCACCAACTTTCCGCCATCGCCATTCTTTCTCCGGTCATCTTCTTCCTCTTTTATTTTTCAAGCCATCGTTTTCTTCCCCTTCTTTCACCACCCACCACTGATACCACCAATATCTAAATCTATTGTCGTCAAAAATAGAATCAAATTGCATCAAAAATAATTTTGACGAAACTCCATTTTTTTCGACGAATCTGAAATTATTTTCTTCGATATCGTTAAAAAATTTAAATCCTAAAGAACTCACAACATAGAAGAAAAAAAAGTATCAGCAAATCTAAATTAATTTTTAAGAAAGTAGTGAGATTGGGAGAAATACCAATTACAATGTTGAATAAGATTCAAGGAGAGGGGTAGGTGGGTGGATGAAAAAAAAACTCATATAATTTCAAATTGGAAGGAAAAAAGCCGAAGTGAAAATGGTTATTGGAATGTGCTTTGATTTTGTGTCTTCTGGAAAAGAAAATGGGAAACGGACGTCATGGAGTGGGTGGGGTGTTCTGGGAAGAAGAAGTAAAAAAGGGGAAAGAAAGATTGTTTTTTTTAATTATTTTATTTTACTGAAAAAATAGTTTTTGTTTATTTTATTTTTTAATTTATGTTTAACTGTTTTTTATGGGCCAATGTCACATGTCTCTTTTTGATTAGCTACTATGTCACGTCAGTCGCGAATATATAACACATTATCTTTATTTTTAGTTGATTGTCAAAATATGTTCAATAGATATTTTTTTTACTAAAAAAAGTGTTCAATTGGAACAAGCCTAAGATAAGATGTTTAAATGAGTACGGACAACTTTAAGTGGTTAAAAATGACTTAAGCCAATAATAATTAAACAATCTTTTTGAAATGTGTAGCAGAGTCAGTTACCTCCATATCCTATAGCCCGTCTCTTCCGGTGAGCCAAAACCCTAACCCTAACCTGAGTTTTGATCCTAAATGGAACCGGCGAACGATGATGACCACCGAGCTAATGGCTCCGACCACAGCCATTTGGCTAAGAAACCTAAACTGTCCACCAGCTCGTCTTCTCTCATTACGGATTTCGAAATACGTGAAGAGTTCGCCCATCATCAGCCCGGGATAGCTCGTATCAATAACGGCAGCTTCGGTAGCTGTCCGGCGTCCATCATCGCAGCTCAGAAGCGTTGGCAGCTCCGTTTTCTACAGCAACCCGATGACTTCTTCCTTAACCATCTTCAGAAGCGGATTCTTCATTCACGGACTATTATAAAGGATGTTATTAATGCGGAGCACGTGGATGAGGTATCTCTTGTGGATAACGCTACTACTGCCGCTGCTATCGTTCTTCAACATGTTGGATGGGCTTTCGCGGAGGGACGGTTTAAGAAAGGAGATGCTGTAGTCATGCTCCATTGTGCATTTCAGGCTGTTAAGAAATCGATTGAGGCTTATGTCACCCGGGCTGGTGGTTCTGTGATCGTTGTTCATTTGCCGTTTCCTCTTTGTTCGGAGGAAGAGATTGTTGCGGAGTTTCGGAAAGCGTTGGCTAAGGGGAAAGCGAACGGAAAGAAGGTTCGGTTGGCTATCATTGATCACATTACATCAATGCCGTGTGTTGTTATACCTGTGCGTGATTTGGTTAAGATTTGTAGGGAAGAAGGTGTTGAACGAGTGTTTGTCGATGCTGCCCATGCCATTGGCAGTGTTCCTGTCGATGTTAAAGAAATTGGAGCTGATTTTTACGTAAGCAACTTGCACAAGTGGTTTTTCTGTCCTCCATCGGTTGCCTTTTTGTATTGTCGGAAATCACCTGTATCACCTGATCTACACCATCCTGTGGTGTCTCATGAATATGGTAATGGACTAGCCATTGAAAGTGCATGGATAGGGACGAGAGACTACAGCTCTCAGCTAGTTATACCTGAGGTGTTAGAATTTATAAATAGGTTTGAGGGTGGGATTGAGGGAATTAGGTTGAGGAATCATAAGGCTGTGATTGAAATGGGACAAATGTTGGCCAATGCTTGGGGAACATCGCTTGGCTGCCCCCCTGACATGTCTCCAGGTATGGCAATGGTTGGTTTGCCTGTTAACCTTAGGATTCTCAGCGATAAGGATGCTTTAAATTTGAGAAATCATTTGCGTGACCATTTTGGGGTGGAAGTCCCAATTCACTACGAGGAAATAAAGGAATTACAGGATGGTGATGGCTACGTGACAGGATATGCTCGGATTTCTCATCAGGTTTACAATAAGGTTGATGACTATATAAAGTTGAAGGATGCAATTCTTCAGCTTGTGCGAGACGGAGTTACTTGTAAGATGCTTCACTCAGAATAAGAGGTATCATTGTGCTTGTACAATTCTTTCTCCAACACATGATTGTTAATTAAGTGCACACTAGATATCTTACAAGTTTGTGTGCTGTACTTCATGTTTATTGTCATGTGCATAGTGTCATGTCTCTTTCTAATCACTTAAACAAGATGATGCTTCCAAGGATAGAGCAATGTACCATAAAAGAGAAGCTTCTTGTTCCTATATTTAAATTATATATCTTATATATGAAGTGTTGTGATTTTACTGGAATAGTAAACGAACTAGACTGTTGTCTCCTTAGCTTTGCTCTGTTAAAGTCTCATGTCGGTGTTGAGTAATGAACTGTTGTCTCTTTTTTCTATCTTGCGCATCCAAAGGAGCGGGTTTCCCTTGTCATAAAAAAAATAAAAAATTGTGTACTAAGTGATCCCATTAAGAATCGGTAGTTCGTTTATGTCTCAACATTGAGGATGTTGGATTGGTATCGGCATTACTGGATGCTGAAATAAGTTACTTTAATTCTAAACAATCTTAGTTGTACTAAATTCTTTTGATGAAAATGAAATGTACTAGATTCGTTGATTTTTGATATTTTTTAATTTCCTGTTGATTGTAAGCTCATACTTCACTTCTCACTTTAAGCGATTTTGTCGCGTCTTTGCTTTGCATATTTAAAACACTGAAACTCCCTTCTATAAGAGGTAACCAAAAAATAGAGAATTTACAGAAAGACAGAAGTCTCTAGGGAAGTCACCCAATCTTTTATACAAATAAGAGCCTGATGGGTATATACCAAAAAGACATTAAAGATGGGATGCTATGCTTTATGTGCACTAAAATAAGCTCTTCCCCTTCAAAGATCTTCCTTTTCTCTATCCTCATAATATCTATGTAAGTGCTAATAAAGCAACATCCACGATCTGCCTTTTCTCTTTTCCTCTAAAGGCCCAAGTAATAGTGCATCCTTCCCATTTTTTTGAATGATCCTTTGTATCCGGAACCATCTTAAAAGCTTCCACCACAAGAGTGATGCTATATAGAAATGCAGTAAGAGATGATCCACGTCCTCTCTCAAGTGTATACGCAGGGACATGTTAATTTTTTCCTTGTATAGTATCAGTCAATCCTTACCTTATGAGCTATCTTTTGAAGCTGATTTAGGATAAAAATTTACTTTTATCATTGTATTAGAATTGTACATTCATTTTTTTGATCTATAGAGTCAAACACATTCATGTTATAGGTTTTATTCAATGTGGTCCCCCATGTCATATGTTCATGCTTCAGATGTTCAGCCCTAGGCATACGGGGATTCAAATGCCTTGCACTAGTTGAGAGAATGATTGTTGTGTCCCTATATGATCTTTGACATTTCTCACATATTAACTAGCTTTTGAGATTGAGTTAGGCTCAATGCATTTCCTCAAATAATCTGTTTGCATTAAGTGCGTCCTTACTTCTTGGTGCATATACGGTAGTGCGGCACAGATGGGGTAAAACGACTAACTTACATTGCACCGAGTTTTAAGTGCTTCTCAAGATGACTTCTACTAAATTGCAGTAGAGGAGCAAGAGAGGATGATGATGAGATATTTTGACTTGTAAAGCATCAAAATATTTTGGATTGGACAATTTTTTTGATGAAAAGACGATGTGGTTTTCAATGTATACAAATAAAACAATTGTTTTCTAGATTATTATTGAACTCCTAATTTGAGATATACCCCAAGGTGTGCTCTTGACAAGAAGAATCCACTTAGTAGAGTTGGAGAGGGGCAAATCTCTGGCGGATCCAGCTTAACAAGTGGCAGCCCAATACAAGTTTGTGGAGTCCGGGGCCAAATTGGAGAAAAGGAGAACTTTGCGCCCAATTCGAATTTCAGAATCAGAATTAGTAAAAGCCTATCCAAACCAAACCCTGATTCGGTCAATGTTAATTCTTGAAAATGGAGAACCAAATACTTTGGAAACTGGACCTACTATGGGTTAGAAATTGATCCAACTGAATGGATACCCCAAAGTGTGCTCTTGACAAGAAGAATCCACTTAGTAGAATTGGAGAGGGGCTAATCTCTGTCGGATCCAGCTTAACAAGTGGCAGCCCAATACAAGGTTTGTGGAGTCGGGGGCCAAATTGGAGAAAAGGAGAACTTTGTGCCCAATTTGCCCAATTCGAATTTCAGAATCAGAATTAGTAAAAGCCTATTCAAACCAAACCCTGATTCGGTCAACGTTAATTCTTGAAACTGGAGAACCAGATACTTTGGAAACTGGACCTACTGAGGGTGAGAAGTTGAACCAACTGAATGGATATCCCTGAGATGTGGGGGTAGACTCTGAACCTATGGGGTGTGGGTATGGAGGCCAATCAGGAACCTATGGTCACAAATGGAAGGAAATATGTATATCAAGGTGGGCAATGGAAGCAAAACTAAATTTTGGAAAGATGGTTGGATAGACCAAACCTCTCTTGGGGAATGTTTTCAGATTTGTTTCTAATTTGTGAGAACCCTGATGCTAAAGTGAGTGACTGTTGGACAGAACAGGGATGGTACATATCTTTTAGATGACTACTTAATGACTGGGAGGTGGAGAGGGTGGCAGCGCTACTGGGAAAACCAGCTGGAATGAATATAACGACAACAGCCACAAACAAGATCCTGTGGAAACAGGGTAAGGATGGAGTCTTTTCAGTCAACAATGCCTACAAAAGAGGACTGGACTACAGGGGATGGCAGGCGCCCCAAAATATAATTCTGGTATTCCTACAAAAGTAAAGTGTTTCACCTGGTTAGTGATAAAAAGAGCATGTTTACAAGAAGTTCTAAAGAAGAAAGGCAGCTGGTCTCTGGGTGTTTTTAGTGCAACTTGACAGCGGAAACAAATAACCATCTTTTCCTGCATTGGAACCTGTTTCTCAACATCACAAGCATGAACTGGACAATGCAAGAACATACATCAGATCTGTTGAGCTGTTGGATTAGGAGGGGAGGCAGTAAGAGTCAAAAGAGATTGTGGAAGATAATACTATCATGTGTATGGTGGTCAGTCTGGAGAAGATAGGTCAAATTCCATCCACCAAGTTAAATGGAATTGTAATTTGTATAGTATCTTTACTTTGGTGTTAACAACTTTGTATAGATGATAAATCTGTAATTATCCCTTTTTGGAGGTAGCCAGCATATCCTTAATGCTGAAGAATACAACCTTATCAGTTTCACAAAAAGAAGATGTGGGGTTGCCTGTGTCATGTAGGAAGCCAATTTAAGAAAAGAAAAGAGAAACAATGAAACAATGATCTCTCCTATGCATATCTAATATGACATAGGATTAAATGAAGCAATCATATATCTGGCATTACAATTTATTGCTTTAACCCTTTCTCCCCATAATATATGTTTTTCATTGTCAAAATTTCTCTTTTCCTCTGTTGGTCTACAGTAGATGATACAGAAAGCTAATTCCTTTGTATTCAAATGTCTTCTCTTTTTGGTCTTTGCAAATATCTGCATTTGGGTGGTTTTGTGTCCCCAAGAATGATTTACAAGTACATATATTGAGCTTGTCCAAGTAGGTTCCCTCTTGATATGCGCTCACAGTCTACAGTAGATGATACAGAAAGCTGATATTCAAATGTCTTCTCTTTTTTGGTCTTTGCAAACACCTGCATTTGGGTGGTTTTGTGTCCCCAAGAACGATTTACAAGTACATATATTGAGCTTGCCCAAGTAGGTTCTCTCTTGGTACGCGTTCACACTATTTTCATTAGATACAAGAAGAAAATACTTTGTGACCATAGTGTACTCATGCAAAATACATATTGAGAAAAAAGACTTTCTGTAGTTCATGTAGGCGGGTATGGTAGTATGTTGTGAAGATTCATTTTCATATTTATTTTGAGTTGTATAACCTGCTTTTAGTTTATTGGATTTGGATATTTGATCAGTTTCTACATTGAAAGCTATGTAGGTAATTTTATTTATTCCTTTTTTGTTTTGTTTTGCAGGAATTCTTTTGATAGTTATTGATAGGTTGTTTCAGCAGTTTGTATGGAGTTTTGTACTCTGGAAAAACAAGTTGTAGAAGTTTCCGGTTATCAAGAATAATCCTTGTAGAAGAAGCATTGTAAGCGGCTAATAAATACCTATTATTGTTCCAATTTGGAAGTAGAATTGTGATTATATTTCTGTGGTACTTCGAAGAGTTTATTGCTTCTTTTTGGTACCTGGAATTCCTTGACTTTTTCTACTCTCCTAAATAGTCACTATACATGGGGCCGTAAACTCCCTTCTTTTAGGTACATCCTTGCTCCTTAGCTTTAAACAATCTTCTAACCTTAATGAGCCCCTAACTGGCAATTCGTCTGCTACTTACTTGTTGGCTGAAGATCTCTCCCCTCTTGTTCTACACATGTTCCTTTTTGATATGTGATGTAAGATTTTATCCTCGTAAAAGCACCATGTAAGCTCTGGGAATATATAGAAGATTACAAGCATTACTCTCTCTTTAGTCACTTAGGGAATTGGGGAATTCCAGAGTGCTTATATCATTGACATTTTCATGTTACTCCAGAAAATTAGTAGACAAATACACTTCATAGTAGTCTATTGATAGCTTCTTTTTTAATTTTTTTTTCCAAATATCCTATGTTTTCATTCTATCCAAACCACCCATGAACTACATGCTGGAAGAGTTGTTCTTCTATATCCGTTTCTCCGGCTATTCAGCTTCAACCAACCAATTTTCCACCCTTCTAGTCTAGATTGATGTTTAACTATCTGACATTAACATGCATCTTAGATAGTCAAGTTGAAGAGCGCAGACAGATTGTACGTTCGGTTGGAGAAGGCCAAACAGGTGTCAAAAATAAAAAATTTCTCCTCAGCGGGAAAATGAAGCATGGCTAGATTAAATCTTTAAAGATGCATGAAGTGATTAGAGTTCTTGTTGTCCCTCCGAAGACAGCGAATGAAATTGGAATGATATAGAGAATCAAGTTCTTGTTGGAAATTGTTTTCTTATTTCATTTTTTCCTGTTATTTTTGAAGCAGTAATCTTATTTACTGGTCTTTTACTGCTATGTTTATGTGCAATTTTGAAGAAGGAATGCTTTTGGAAATCTATTACTCTCTCTAGTAGGCTTGAGATAATACAAAGGGATCATACATAAAGGACCAAGGACCATATAAAAAGTCTAATCTGTAATGGTAGAAAATTATGAAAAGAAACATAGATAGTAAATTTTTTATTTTTACATTTTTTTGTCACGATCTAGGTCTAGAGGATGTCCAAGTGTGAAGCTACGTGAGTGTAAGGGGTTCATTTGAACGTCCTTTGGTGGTTTTACAAATTTTTTATACTATTCTATATAATCAAATCGAATAAAGGGCTTCAACGCATGTCTCTCACTAACCTTTTATTATATACTAGTATCGACATACGTGCATTACAAGGGATTACCACCTTTGAAGTAGTATAGAAGTATAGAAAATTGCGGCTAAACCTAGTCTAACTTAAAATAGTTTATTCACTTTTTATGATTTTTAAATATTGTGTATGCTTTTATCTGATTATGTATATAATTAAATAGTACATTTTAATAATATTAAAAAAATGGTCTCAAAATTAATATTTATTTTATTTCGTTAAGATTAAGAAGCTTGTTAATTAATCTTATTTAAATCCTATCTGAATTTAGTAAATTTGGTTACGTTCTTAATTATAACCGGCTATAATTAAAACTGATCTGGCCATGTCTTAATTTGAAATCTAACACATTTTATTATAAATCTAACTATTTTGTTAAACTCAACTTTCAGACAAAATTTGGGCCAAACCCAACAGACCCAAAAGACATTTTCTTAAGAAGCCCACTGTTGGAAACCTATGAATAAACATCAGATCCTCTTTTAAGTTCCATAAAAAGATGTCGTTAAAATTAAGAAGCTTGTTAACTGATTAATATCAATTCGTATTATTTAATTACTAGCCGAATCTATCCTAATTAAGTTCAAATTGGCTAAGTTTTTGTAATGCAATTGTAGCCACTTCTTTACCAAGTCTTTCAACTTATTATATTGAAGGGCCATTTTGGGGCCAATATTTCCCTCAAACTTTACAACCCATTTTCCCTTCTTGCTTGCAAACTCAGCAGCCCGTTCCTTTTCACCCAATCCAGTTCCCAAGCTAACCCCTCCAGCCCACCAAATTACACCGACCCGGCACAACCCATCATTTTCAAAAGATCAGCAATATAATATTCCCAACATTAACATCACAACTGGCAGTAATGTTCACAAGCTTCATCTTAGAAGCAGACGACAATTTCGCAGCAGCCAAACGACGTCTTCAGCAATTCAAGCGGCAACAATCGATTCCAAACGGCAGTGGCGAGCGGCGTCAACAATTCCAATAGCAATTGGTATGAGAATCAAGCATATTCCTCTGTCCTGGGAGGAATTTTTTTTTATTTTCAAATTCGAAATGGTGGCAAGAATGATGAGAAGAGACATTGCTATGCTTCTTGAATCTATTTTCATATGCCACTGCTCGTATTCAGGTACTTTTTCCCATTTTTGTCTGACTTAAGGGTTGGGGGTTTAGTTGATTGATTGAAAATTTGGTATATCAGCCATGGTGGTTAGCTCTCTCCTGTTACTGCTTAGAATTAGTAATGAAACATATAATTTTGCTTTGCTTCAAACCCTTCTTCTTGTATATTGATGAATTTGTGTTCAACAATTTATATTTTCAAACTTTACCTTATCTGCAAACTGTTGGCAATTTCATAAAAACCTAATTTGAATCAGTGCAACACCTACACTTTAATAACAACTTATCGTCAATTGAAATCTTAAATTGTCATGCTCTTCACATAGAGAAAGATATTTGAATGGCATGATTAGTTATCCAAATATAGAATATATACATATCATTCCCATGTTCAATGTGTCTTTATGTAGTTCCATGTTGATTTAACAGTAAATTCTTTATGTCTCAACCATTCACCAAAGTCTGTCCATTTTATTATTACCTTCTAGAGTCACGATTTGGTCCACAATATCTACAAGATCATTTTGTAACACCTCATACATACAAAGTAACTAGCTTAGTAATACAAGACTCATGAGTTGTTTCATCAATTTTACATTATATATCAAGGAAATATCTAGAATTTTAGGCGTATGCGCCAAGTTGGAAAGGGGAGGACAAAACATGTAGCTCGGGGGACAGGGGCTTGCTGGACAAATCCCAATGCTAGACCCTAGCCTCGCGCCACAAGGTGTAGTTCCTCGCATTGAGCCTGACTAAGCCAAGCACTACATGTCGGTGGTTTTCATATTTGTGCCTTGTACGTATTTGGATCATTTTACAAGTTTCTAACTTTGGGCTTAGTGCATTGCCTCTAAAAGTAGCAGCATTTGATATTAGATGCATTAGATGGTATATCTATTTTTGTTTCTTTCCTTGTTAATTAGAGCTTCTAAATGGGCATTTACTCAAATCTCTAATAGGGAGACGAAAAGACACAAGGTTGAGGAATAAAATACATCCACGAGGGAATGCAACAATGACTGACATTTTGTTACTCCTCTTGTTTTGCCACGATGTAGGTTTATGGTTGGAAGAAATAAAGCTTGGAAGCTATCAAATTTTCTAAGAAAATGGTGTTAATGGAGAGTATTTGGAGGGGATGTCCTGTTTCTTTTAATTTTTGATCTATTATCATTGTTTCATTATTTTATTTGAGTTTAGTTTGTTCAAAATAGGATGATTAATCTAGAAACTATTCATGCTTATCTTTAAGTGTGTTCACTGTGATAGGTATTATGGTTTGGCATTAAATGGTTATAATAACATTCATTGATTTCAACTTTGTCTCTTAAGCAATTTTATTACTATAAGTGTACAATTCATGATCTTGGTTTAGTTCTCTCTTTAAATACCCTGCTTTTGTTCTAAATCAGTCCATTTTGGTCAAGCACTTGGTTTTCCCCTTTGAATTTTTTAAAATTGAATGAGTGTGTTAGTATTGTTTACTGCATTAGTGATTCTATCATAGTGTCATAAATTATCCATTTCATTTGGAAGTTGAGCGAAAATTTATGTTTGGTTCAGTTATGAAAGTATTTGACCTAATTCCCCCTCCTTGTCGTCTTCACTGTTTATGAGGGATTTGGACAATCGAAAAACACAGAAATTCTTCATCGATAAATAGAGGTCTTGGAAAAGAGCATTTCAAGTTTAAGAATTTTTAGAGGAAAACGTCCTCTTCTTTTATTTTTTCCGAGCCATTGGTTCATTGGAGTTTGCCGTAGCTCATTTTCTGGTGGTGAGTAGTCTTCTCCAGAGCTCATCTTCTGGTGGTAAGAAATCTTCAACTCGTTTTTTCAGTTTGCTGCACAAAAAGAGGTAAATCCCTTCTTTCTTCAGTATTTTGATTTACATTTACAGATATGTAGAAATTTGTTTAAGAGTTTTGTTTCTTTATTAGATGCGTTTGTTCTTCCTTTTAAGTGTTATCGATGTAGGTTAAACATATATATTGCTTATGTTTCTACTTGCTAGTTGTTACACTTCTCATGTGGATTTTTGCTTGAAATGTTGAAGATTTGAACCTCTTTGATCTCACTGTTGGTTGCTGCCCGATTGGAATGTCGTACTGATCTCCTCCCTCACTCAAAATGATTTAGTCTCGGTCTCTCTTTGTTCTTTCTCCTAAATGTCGTAAGTGTCATCTTGTTTTCTTTAGTTGAGAGTTAATACTTATATGCGTGGACTGATAAATGATTAAGAGGGTGCTTGTGGTTATAAGTTTTAAGCTTTAAATGTGTTGTGTTGTTTCTTTTGTTGTTAGCTTTATAATTAATTTATTTTAAGTATTTGAGATGTATCCAGTTTAATTTTTTTTTCATTACTGCCTATGATTGAAACCTTGCTGGTCCCGTATCTTTTTTTATAGTCTCTGTTTTCCACTGAGGTTTGGTTCAAATTAGTCACTAATCACTTTCTAAAAAAAAACAATTTGGACTCGTGGTCCATTTATTGAATGCTCAAACATAAATTGTTCAAAAGCAACCCTTGAAACCTAACAATAAGAGACCAAATCCAGTCCAAAAGGGACTGGAATCAGTGTAATAATCACAATAACAAAAAACAAAGTCCTACATTATAGGGTTTCCAAATTTGACCTTCTGCCATCTCCATAATTTTTCCTCTATTTCAAATGTTCCTTGTGTTCACCCCGAAATTGAGCTTCTTTCTCCTTTTGCTTTTGGTAATCAACTATCTGCATCTTCTCTGTCGAGGATTAGAGTCGTGTGTTCCAGCTCTGAAGCTCTGTGTAAGTATTATTTCACTCCCCTTCTTCTTTGTTCCTTTCTTCTTGTGGTTGATTCATCGTTATCTTTCAAATGTAAAGGCGGTTGGACATACCCAAGATGCTCCTAGGATTTAACTTCTTGGACATTTAGCTGGATGCAAGCTCATTGTCGCTAATCTGGTTCCCATATCCTCATTTTTCCTCTGGAATCTGTTTTTGTTGGCTTACCTAGCTTCGGCTAGTTATTATTCTCACAACTATTTTGCCCTGAAAATGGCCACAAACTGATTTGTAATTGTAATAGTTGTGAAATACGGTGCCCTTTAATGTGGTTCCCCCTCATGTTTGACTCTGATTGACTGTAATCTTCCTTGTTTTAATTCTAATGGTAGGAATGACTCTTTTATCCATGTTTAGAATTCTCCTTCCCATGTTAGATAATTAATTAAAGCTGTGAAACTGTTGTAATTCTACTTGACAGATGGCTGTATTTGTGATGTAATGATAGCTGTATTTGTGATGTGATCTGCTAGTTGATTTGCCTCTCTAAAAGTCTGCTCAATTTGTACATTTAGCAGATTCATCATCTCTTTGATCTCCTCTATCTTCTCTGCTATCTCCCATGGCACCTTTCATGTACTTCTAATTATTAGCTTTAAACTTAGTGAGTCAGTTTCTAGCTGAATATTAGAAAATCCATAGTTCCATATGGCCATAGTTTCAGCCTCCATATTTGTTGCAACTCCAATACTTTTAGCTTCTACATACAGTAAATCTCCACTGTTATCTCTTATACAAAAACCATATAAACACTTTCCCCTAGATTACCCTTACTGATCACTCATTAAGAAATGTTTTAATGTGGTTGAAAGATGACATAATGCTTTCACTTTTAATTAGAAGACCACCGTTATTTTATAGGCCCAAACCTATATACACTAGTTATTTTTGTTTTGATTAATTCTAACTTTGAATACTTATATTTACTTAATTAAATGATAAAACTACATAGGTTTCAGGTGAAGCTTCACAATGAAAAAGACTAATACTTCAAGAGTTACACGAAGTATAAAGAGAAGAAAGGTCAACAAATTTCCTTCCATTAGCAAAGGAAAAAAAGTTTAGGAGGAACAAGAAGAAACAATAAAAGATATATATAACTCTTGTTTGATTTCTTGAAATACTTGTATTTTATTTTTTTTCATAGGATTGTATTTGAGTATAAACACTAGGTAAACAGTTCATTAGTTATTTATGAATATTTTGGTAACTGAATGCTGATTACATTTGATAAAAAAAAAGAAGGAATAACCACACTTGCCTCGAAGTGGGGGGGGGGGGGGGGAAGGGGCCGCAGGGAATGGCACCAC
>JAJOOR010012307.1:0-24552 GCA_036250505.1 Solanum acaule
CCCCCCCCCCCCCCCTCATCCCCACATATCACCAACACTTTTTTTTAATTAAATGAGGGCACAAAGGCCCATTTATTGACTAATAAGAAAACAAAAAGACATCCGGTCCAAACAAAAATAAAAAGATGCAAAAGGGAAACAACAAAAATAAAAAAAAACAAAAGAAAAGAGGTCAAAAAGGAAAGAGATGAACAGACACACATTTAGAAATCTGCAGAGACAAGAATTTCAGCCTTCACACTCCAGATCTATACACTCCTTGATGTATTTTCCATCCACAACAACACCAATCGACAACCATCTTTGTTGAACTCGATCATAGCTCGGAAAATTTCATCTAGCATTTGAGGATCATCAACTATCAAATTTGATACTTCAACATCCATGGCTGCCCACATTTATCCGATTTCATCACCTCTAATTCAAAGTGAGTGGATCTATCTTTATTATAGTTCATGCTATTGAGATGTCTGCCTTCGACTAAGTTGAGTACACTTTATCTTGCTATTAAAAATCATGATTTCTTTTCCCTCTCTATATCTCAATGGGTTAAATCTCAACAGAGATTGATACCACCATCTAAGGTCAAGATTAGAGAAATAAAGACCTAATTTTTAATAACTAAAACAAAAGATAGTTTTTGCAGATTACAGAGAGACAAAGGAGCCGACTGATTTCCCTCCTTCAAAACCAATGACCTGATTTGGTATTAGTTGAACACCTCAAAGCTCTCACCAGGTGCATATACTCAAACCAATATGAAATTACTTCAGTCAATAGTTAACGAATTAAGATACTAACAGCCGACTTCAAATTGTATGTACTATGGATAGTAACCTGCATAATGTTGTTTAACTGTATGATATATCCATTTGTTTAACTGTATGACATTTCAATTTGTTTGCCTTCATATTTGAGGAGTTACGCTTTTGTCCAAGTTTAGAATTCTCCGTCCTTCCATAGGAATGTCATGACCATTATTAAATTGATAATCACCTGCAAAATCAAAAAAACTAGGTTAGCAAAATAATCTGCAAGAGTATTTCCTTCCCGAACTGAATGTTGTACTCTTGCGATTACAAAACTCCTTAAACAATTTATGGAAGTAATCTCCAAAGACACACTCCAAGGGATATCCCATCTTCCTTCCAGAATTTGTACCATGGCCATAGAATCTGTTTCAATAATGACATGTGATAAAGAATGCTCCTACAAAAAGCCAACCCCTCTCTAATAGCTCTTTCTTCAATTACCAAATTAGTGGTATCCTGTAATTTGAAACCTTTCGCCACCACCAAACTACCAGAGTGATCTCTGATGCAAAATGCAGCAGAGATAGGTCCTGGGTTACCCCGGGAAGCTCCATCAGTATTGCATTTCAACCAATTAGACGGAGGGGGGATCCATCTCACAATATTGATGTTGTAAGTATTTCTTTGTCATTGAAGCTCCATAATGATAGCAGGTCAGTCATTCCTCCCAATATCACTTTTGAACCTGATTTTAATCACCTTCAAAATAGTGTCATTAATCTCCCAAATAACCTTCCTTTTTGAGAATGAACCTCCATGTAAAATAGTGTTCCTTCTCTTCCATAAGCACCATAAAACACTACTACACACTATACATTTTTCTACTACATACAGACGTACCAAAAAAAAAGGATCCAGTTTTTTTTTTCTTCCAACAACACAAAAACCATATATATACCACCACAAACAACCTACAAAAAACTTGTGGGTGTTCTAATCGTATTTCGGTCAATATTTTACGTTATTCAATTTTACCTTATCTTTTTAATATTTATTTATGAAATTTGATGTAATTTTATGATAAGTTTTCTTCTGTTTTGTTTTATTCATAATTTGATTGAAATGAATAATTTGTTAACTGTTATATCTCTGTTTAATGAATGAAGGTAATTTATTTTATTTATTTCTTTTCGTTAGTTGACTTCTTAAAAATGAACGGGTCATTATATTGTTCTTTTCTTGATTTAGATAATAATGATAAAGTATGTTAGGCTAAAATAATAAAAAATAAATTATTGTTGTTTTATTTATCAAACAAAAAATGATATTTATTTTTAACAATTTGTTATTTGTCTTGTTTGATTAGAAAGTGTATGCTTAATTTTGACATTAAGAGTGACAGAAATATAAAAATAAAAAATAAAAAATAAAAAATATAAAAATGATGTCAGAATCATATATTGTACCCTCAATATTTAGATGTATTTTACTTCATTTGGTTTTATGGATAAAAGAAAAAATATTTATTTTTTAATAACTAGATGAGTTTTAGCATTTTAGGCATGTTAAGAATATTTATTTCAATTAAGAATGTGGTTACACATATTTTTTGAAACACTTAAAAGAAATTCAAGGATGTGGCGACACACCTTGGCAAAATAATTCTAATAAATACTTTATTTAATTAAAATCAAGATGTGAGACATACAATATTATGTGACACACTCTAGAGAAAAAAGAAGTTATGGTTCTAAGTCGGTGTATGCAAGACCAAGAATGCAGCGATGCATCTAAATGGAGATCGATAAAATTTCAACAATAAAATAAATATGAGTAAATCATGGCCTGTAATAATATATTCATAAAAAAAATTAAGATAAGTATAAGTCAATTAAAGCGACCGTGCTAGAACTACGGGACTAGAGGGATGCCTAATACCTTCTCCTCGATTAATAGAATTTCTTACTCGAACTTCTAGTTCGAAGACCAAAATTAAGAATCATTTCTTTCTTATTAGGGATTTTTAAAAAAGGTGACTTGAAACACCATAACTCAATTTTAAGTGGCGACTCTGAAAAAATATAATAATCTCTAATCAATACCGTCACTTAAATTGGGAAAACCCTTTCCGCAATCCAAAAAGTGTGTGACATTTCTGGCGACTCCGCTGGAGAAAAACCAAAAATTGAGCTGTTACATTGACTTTTACTTGATTTTATTATTATATTTTGGATATGTTGTGTATGATGGCCTAATGAGCTACTTGCCTCTCATTTATCGCTTTTATATTGTTGAATTGTATTAAATTGTCTTCATTTGCACAACCATTCTAATTCTCTGAAAACACTTCACACACGGTCACAGGAATGCAGCTATGCATCCTACTTTCTATTGTGATAAAGCTGGAATGTCTTGACACCCAGTGAAAATTTTTTAGTCACATATCTTAGGCAGAGTTGGATCGGTAATGAAATCGAAATAATGCTGCTACCAATAAATTGCCCCTCTCTAGCTTGTGCTGTCCACTTGAGTAAGCCAAACACCTATCTCCTTTAGGTCATGGTTACCACTAGTAGGCATCACTCATTTGCATAATTTGTATTTGACTTAGCGACTTGAAATAAGAATTGAGTCTGTCTAGGACAAGTATTCATTTCTTACTTGACTACTTAGATCTTTTTATAAGCTATCTTAGGCAGTGTTGGATCAATAATGAAATCGAAATAACACTGCTACCGATAAATTGTCCCTCTCTGGCTTGAGCTGTCTACTTGAGTAAGCCAAACACCTATCTCCTTTAGGTCATGGTTACCACTAGTAAGAATCACTCATTTGCATAATTTGTATTTGACTTAGCGACTTGAAATAAGAATTGAGTCTGTCTAGGACAAGTATTCATTTCTTACTTGACCGCTTATATCTTTTTATAAGCTATCTTAGGCAGGGTTGGATCAGTAATGAAATCAAAATAGCACTGGTACCGATAAATTACCCCTCTCTGGCTTGAGCTGTCCACTTGAGTAAGCCAAACACCTATCTCCTTTAGGTCATGGTTACCACAAGTAGGCATCACTCATTTGCATAATTTGTATTTGACTTAGCGACTTGAAATAAGAATTGAGTCTGTCTAAAGCAAATATTCATTTCTTATTTGACCACTAAGATTTTTTTATAAGCTACATGAAAAATGTATTTGTTTAGAAAGTCTTGAATAATAATGCATTTGTTAAATAAAGTTTAATATCTTAAAGTTTTTATCTTTCCAAACTGAACAAATTACGCACATCTGATTCTCATCTCAATGAGATATGTAGGCAACTCTCTTTGGGTTCGGTGACCTTTATTCAAAAAAAAATTCTTCAACAAAAAATTAAAAAAAAAAAAAGAAAGTTGTAGTCTTTGTTCAACAATTTTTCTTATCAAAATAAATTTATCTTTTCAAATTCGTCATTCAAACGAAAAGTCAAAAAATATTTTTCTTTGTTTATTTTTTATTTCATTTTAGTATGATGTTCAAGATAAAAAAATAGATTGTTTCTTAATTTTCTGTTAGTAAATCAAGAAAACAAAAGATTTTATCTTAAAAGTTCCAAAAAAAGGTTTTTTTTAGTAAAAAAAATAATTTATGCAAAGATCTTAATCATTTTTATCAAGCGTGTTATGTACGCAATCCAAATGAAATTGATTAATGCATCATTTTTAAAAATAAATAAATAAAAATATAAGCAAATAATCAAAAAGTAAATATAGTTGAGATAGTTAGGATTAAATATTAGATTTTCTAAACTTATTTTATAAATAAAAAGACTTGGGTATGCATGACGTGCAACATGTGGTTATAACTGAAGAAGGTCTAACCCTAACAAACTTTATTATCCATGGACACAGTTAATTTAAGGTGGTTGGTTTGTGGTTAAGCTGGCATCCCATACCTATAATACAAGGTCAAAAGGCAAAAAGAAAATGACTCACAAAGACGAAAATGAGTCAGACAATGATGAGGTCCAAAACCAGATGGTCTCACAAGAAATCGTGTCAATAGAAGAGGTAAGGATATTAAGACAAGAAATGACGGAGATGTACGAAGCTTGGATGAGTGGACAAGCTTCACCGTCTTCAATCCGTGACTATCTAAATACAAATATGTCACCCACTATCCAAGTGTCGAAAGGTGATTCGATTTATCCACCTGAATTCGTCCCCTACGCTAACACATCCAACGTAGCTGGAACTTCTACGGTGAGCCATTTGAGTACACCTATGATGAGTAATTCCCTCTTCATGCCAACTGCACCGACTAATAATGTCCCACAGCCAACAAATGGTGCCCAAATCCAACATTGATTCTCCATCCAAAGTTCCTCGTGATCATGGCTACACCTCTGAACAAGCTCTTAAAATTTCAAGCTTTTATCCCCACACTCATCAATATAGTTCCCCTGTCCAAGTTGATAAAATTGTTAAGAACGAGGAACATGAAGAAATTATTAGGAAAATGAAGAGTTTGGAACAAAGTATAAGAGATATGAAGGGTCTACGAGGCCACAAATGCATCTCATTCAATGATTTGTGTATGTTTCCCCACGTTCATCTGTTCAACGATTTTAAAACTCCAAAGTTTGAGAAATATGATGGACATGGAAATCATGTAGCTCATTTAAAAAGATATTGTAATCAACAAAGAGGGGCTGGAAGCAAAGAAGAATTACTCATGGCTTATTTTGGGGAAAGTTTGATGGGAATGGCCTCAGAATGGTTCATAGATCAAGATACTTCTAACTGACATACATGTGATGATCTGGCTCGATGTTTTGTTCAACAATTTCAATAAAACATTGACATAGTTCCAGATCGTACTTCACTTGCCAACATGAGGAAAAAGACCATCAATTTTTTTTGTGAATATGCTATTAGGTGGAGGGAGCAAGCTGCTAGGGTTAAGTCGCCAATGAAAGAGTCTGAAATGATTGATGTTTTTCTCCGAGCGCAAGAACCAGACTACTTTCATTATTTACTTTTCGTTGTTGGAAAAACATTCTCCGAATTATTAAAATTGGTGAAATGGTGGAAAATGACATCAAATCTGAAAAAATTGTAAGTCAAGCTTCTTTGAAAGCTACAACACAGGTGATCAAAAATGGATAAGGAAATCTTGGGGAAAGAAAATGAAGGAGGATGTATCAAATGTTGTGTCAGACACACAAAAAGTTCCAAGGGGTCCAATTTATCAATATGCACCACCTTAATTCCATCACTATATCCCCATTCAAGACACACAATACTCTATTGTCCCACTTCAATATGCAATCTATAGTGCACAACCATATGCAAATCCACCAAACTATTTTCAATGGCGAGCACCAACACAACAAAATGTTCGTCCTTCTTCTCAACTCTTTCGAGCACCTTATAATCCCCGTCCAAGACAGGGATTTGAAGGAGGTCAAAGACCTATGAACAATTTCACACCAATTGGCGAGTCTTACACGAGTTTATTGAGAAATTGAAACGCTTGAATATGATATAGTCGATTTCTCAAAACTATGCAGATCCATGTTCAAAAGGTTTCAATCATGTAGCACGATGTGCATACCATTCTTATGCCCCAGGGCATAGTACTGAAGATTGCCGAACTTTGAAAAGTGAGGTGGAAAAGATGATCCAAGCAAAGATGATTGTGGTCCGAAATGATAACCCCCCAAATGTTACTTAGAATCCTCTACCAACACCTAATGATGTACATTTCATTGAGATGATGGATGATGACAATTCTCCCAATTCTAAAGAAAAGACAATTGAAATTGGTGGAACTTTCGCGAAGGCTAACTTGCAAAATAGTGGTTAAGAAGTCAAGCTTGGTGATTGGAGATACTCTTCTTTTCTCTAGAAAAGAGTGTATGGATAATTTATTTTGTTATCATTTCTGCTATGCAACTTTTTTTAGTAAGTTAGACCTTTTTATAATTTCTTTTATGTGTCTGTTTGTTGAGTCTTGTCATAGAGGTTATTATAAAGTTATAACCTAAAAGTTAGTTTTCTGTCTTGTCATCAAGTCCTTTTATCTTAATATAATCTTTTTTCCGCGTCACTTTGATATGTTCTATTTAGCTTTTCATATATACATCTCTTTTTTAATTCAGTTTTTATGACATGATATGCAAGAGGGATTTGGTTTATTCTTAAAATTATATCTAATCATGGAAAAATGACAAGTCAAACAAGCTTTTAGTGTTAATTATATAAGGAGAAGTGTCATACCACTCACATAAGGAGTGAAAAATGAAGGAATCTTATCGATGAAAATTCTCAAAAGCCTTATAGGAGATCATTTGAGTTGAGAGAAAGTAAAAAATGAGAGAGTTTTATTGGTGAAAACCTTCAGGGCACCGTAAGACGATAGTGAGGGAGAGATAATAAAAAAAAAAGAGACTTGTCTGTGAAAACCTTTCGAGGCACCACACGTCAAGTGTTAGTCATAAGTCTAGTGCAAAAGTTGAATTATAGAAGTCGGACTTCAAAGTTGAAAGTTTGACAAAGATAAATTTTAGATTGATTGGACTGACCAGACGATTTGATCCAAAATGCATGTCATGATCATTAGAATTGACCACCACTATTAATAGAGTCCATTTATTTTTATTTATTTATTTATTTATTTTTCTTTTTTCTCAAAAATATCAAATATTATTTCTTCTTATTTGTGTCGCTCAATTCGATCTTGAGTTAGTCTTCATTAAGGAAGCAGAAAATGATTTCAAAATTGCTACCATCCCTTCAATTGCACAAAACAAAGTTTAGTTAGCCCATCAATTGTGACATGATTCAAGAAATAGTGATATGCATAGTAACTTGTCAACAGTTGACAATTTTTGAGAATTTATATGAATACAAGATTCAATTATTGTTGAAGGGTGGAAACAATATAACAAATCTGAAGTTTGAAGTTCTGAACAATTAGAGATGATTTTAAGATTATTAAGGTGGGCTGACTAGCAAATGGAAACAGTCTGCCCAAGCTGATATGGTTGAACATTGTAATAACATGAGCAATCATCTTCAAAGCCAAGGCTACAAACCGATCACCAATTTAAAACTCATAATTTTTTATTTATTTTTAAACACGAGGCTTTCTTGCTAGAATAAACATTGTTTCACATGTTCAAATTGGATAACACAGTTATAATAAAAACCTATCACCATTTTTATTTTTATGCTTGCACAAATAGTTATATTTTTTTTCTCTCCTAGGAAAAATACATCTTAGTCTGAGACCGTTATTTTTCATTTTCTCCTAGGATAAACACTTCATAGTCTGAGATAGTCATTTTTTATTTTCTCCTAGGATAAACACTTCTTAGTCTGAGATAGTCATTTTTTATTTTCTCCTAGGACAAACACTTCCTAGTCTGAGACGTTATTTTTTATTTATTTTCTCCTAGGATAAACACTTCCTAGTCTGAGACCGTTATTTTTCATTTTCTCCTTGGATAAACTATAACGACCGGGTTCCGTCGTTATAGAAAAGCCAACGGAAAATTTTTTTGGGTCGAAAAACTTTTTCGTAGTAACTTGAAATTTTCCGACCTAGTCCAGATTTGGACGAAATCAGAGTCATTAAAGTCTAGGGAAATTTGATAGCAATTGGGTGATCTAATTATGAATTTGATCACATGAGTAGACAGGTAAGTTGTTAAGGAACCCGTACGACTTTACGGAATTAAATTCGGGTGAGTAGAACTTCAAGAATTGATCTTAGCGTGAACAGGTATTTTCTGAGTGTCGTTGAGAAAAAGTGTGTTGTGAAATGGGGGTTGAGATTATTAAAATAGCTCACTGGTTCCATGCAAGCCGCTGGGGCCGGATTTCTGCTGCCAGGGTGGGGCCGCTATAGCGGGGTGAGGACCTCTGTGGCGGGTCTGACGCGACTTAAGTCGAAAATAAACCCCAAAACATGTTTACTCTGCACTTTTCGACTTTGAGAGTAAGAATAAGAACCGCAGGCGATTCTTGATAGTTTCCACCATTCTTAAGGCTAAAGGTAAGATTTTAACTCTCCGAATCCATTTTTCGATCCGTAGAACGTAATCTAATGGGCAATTATATAGGGGGGAGAGTTTTGATGTAAGAATTATGGTGGGAAAAGCCCTAATTTTGATAGTGGGATCATGGATATGATTTAGGGTTAATAGAAATGTTAGTAATTCGGGTAATTAGTGATTGTTTATTGATCTCATGTTATATTGATTGTTTGTAGACCAAGAACAAGAGGAACGAATTCGGAAAGGGAAGAATCAAGTTTCTTAGGGTTTCAAGCTTGTTTCGAGGTAGGTGATGGTTGTGATTCTATGAGTGTGTAATGTATGTTTGTTCTTGCTTCATTATGATACATGTATGTGTGCGAATGTTGCATTATTGATCATATTCATTGTAAATGAGAATAGATGAGTGATGAATGCCATGAATCATGACTTAATTGTATGATTATGAGAATGTACTTTGTGATTGTGATTGTGGCTTGTTGAATAGATCGGGTGTTGCGTTCCGACACACTAACTTAGATCGGTTGCCACGTTTCGGCATAATTATGGGATCGCTTTCCACGTTCTGGCATAATCATTGGATCGGGTACCACATTCCGATATGCTAACAGTTTGGGTTTGGGTTCCATGATAGGACTAATGACTTGATATAAATGTGATATTTGAGAATTGTGAAATTGTTCGTCATTTGTAAATGATGATGATAATGTATATGTTCGGTGTATGCATGTTATTGTATTGTTGAATTGACTTATGTATGTTGCACTTAGTGGGAGAGCCGCGTGATCCTATCAGTACACTGTTGTAGTCAACTGATATTGCACTTACTTTTTCTTTGTTGAGTACAAGGCATCTTCAGGTGGCTATTGACAGACCTCGCTTAGAAGATCAGTGATCGTTCGAATTCAAGGGTGAGCCAGTTCTTCCAGGCTACCATGAGTTCTCCTTTCGTCTATGTCCACATTTCGGACTTAGACTTTCCAGTTAGTTATTAGTACATTAGTTTAGGGTTGTAACCCTTCTTGTTAGACTTATGGATCTTGTTAGATGTTTTTGTACATTGACTTTCAGGTTCTAGGCGTATTTTTTCCGCATTTGTTTTGTCGTTAGACGTTTTGTTTGGAGTTTATGGGAACTTCAGGTTTTAGCTATTTAAGTTGCTTCCGTAATTTAAAATGCCTTAGTATTTTGGTTGAGTTGTTAGTTTGGGTTGTAGTAATGGTTCTCCCACCGGAGGGTTAGTGTGGGTGCCAATCACGATGGTTTGGGTCGTGACAAAGTGGTATTAGAGCCTAAGCTCGTTGATCTCGATGTACTAAGACGAGTCTAGTAGAGTCTTGCAGAACTGTACATAGACGTCTGTACTTTTCTTCGAGAGGCTATAGGACTTTAGGAAATCTCTTTGTTTTCTCTTGTCTCCTTTCGTGCTATAACTTGATTCCAATTCGTATCTGGCGATTCAAATTGGTATCTAACCCCTTCACTTTTTTGTTCGCCGATGGTTAATACTAGATTCAACTACGTTAGGCCCGTAGATCCCGTCAATGCTCCAACTGAGGAATCTGCAACAAGAGGTCGCGATCGAGGCAGGGCTAGATGAAGAGCTAGAGGTAGAGGCCGAGGAAGGGCAACACCTGTTAGGGATAGAGCACCGGTTGGAGATGCTCCCAGAAATAAGGCCCCTCCTGCACCTCATGATAAGATAAAGGAGAACATGGAGGTTGAGGATAAGGAGAATGTGGGGCAAGAGGAAGAGGTGCATGCTGAGATTATTGGTATTCCTCCTTTGGACCAGTGTTAGCTCAACATATCATGTCATTCTTGAAAGGGTTGGTTGGTTCTGGAGTGCTTCCCCCTGTTCAAGCAACTCAAGCTCCTACTAATCCCCCTGTTGCTAGCATTGCACCCAAGGTGGGTGGGACTGGAGGTAATGATGTATTCTTCCGTCCTTGGTTGGGTTCTGTTATGACTGGTAATGAGCATGAAATGTTGACTAAGTTTTTGAAGCTAAAGCCTCCTGTATTTCTTGGTTCTGAGAGTGATGATGCTTATGAGTTTATCTTAGATTGCTATGAGAGGCTTCATAAGTTGGGAATTGTCCATCAACATGGGGTTGAGTTCGTGACTTTTCAACTTCAAGGTGAGTCTAAGTAGTGGTGGAGAGCTTATGTGGAGTGCAGATCTTGAACTTTACTCCACTCTCTTGGACCCAGTTTCATGCTTTATTTTTAGAGAAATATGTGCCTAGGACTTTGAGAGATCGCAAGAAGGATGAGTTCATGGATTTGAAGCAAGGTGGTATGTCTGTGGCTGCTTGTGAGGCCAAGTTCCATGCTTTGTCTAGATATGCTACTCAATTGGTGACTACTGAGGAGGAGAGGATCCGTTTATTTATTAGGGGATTAAACTCTAAGTTGTAGGTATTGTCTGTTCATATGACCTCTGCAGGGAGGAGCTTTAATGAGGTAACTGACTTTGTTAGGAAAGTGGAGGGGGTGAGGCAAGAAGGTCAAGCTAAGGCATTGGCTAAAAGGGCCAAGAACTCGGGTAACTTTCAAGGTTCTTACTACAGGGGGTTCGGAAGGCCAACGCTTGCAGCCAAGTCAATTCAGTCCGCTATGCCTGCTTCTACAGGTAATTACTCGGGAACTCCACCTCATAATTTGATTCAGGATAGCCATGGAGTCGCACCTTCAGCGGGCAGCAGGCCATCTTTTGATCGTACATATTACAACTGTGTAGAGCCTGGGCATATGAGGAGAGATTGTCCCCACCAGCGAGTGTTGGATTCTATGCAGCAGCCGTCTAGAGTAGTGGTACCCGCAGAAAATGGTAATAATGGTCGAGGGCGTCCATTAGGTGGGCAAGGAGGTAATCAGTGAGGCCGTGGAGATAGAGGAAATGGTAACGCAGGCAGAGGTGCAGCGCAGCTAGGTAGGGAAGTCGCCCGTCAAGATGATATGTCTCAGTGTTATGCCTTTTCGGGAAAGAATGAGGCAGAAGTGTCTGATGCGGTGGTCACATGTACTATTCTTGTATGTGACCGGATGGCTAATGTGTTGTTTGATCCAGGTTCTACTTATTCTTATGTATCTGTGCGATTTGCCTCAGAATTTGCTATGATTTGTGATATACTTGATCCCCCCATCCATGTTTCTACCCTAGTTGGAAAGTCTGTCATAGTCACCTATGTTTATCGTGCTTGTCCTATTTTGTTTATGGGTTTTCAAACTTGGGCTGATTTGGTGATTTTGGATATGACTGACTTTGATATAATCTTAGGCATGACTTGGTTGTCTCCCTATTATGTTGTGAGTAATTGTAATACTAAGCCTGTAACTCTAGAAATTCCGGGAAGGGAAAAGTTAGAGTGGGAAGAGGTGTACAAGTCTAAGCAAGCTAAGATCATATCTTCCATTCGGGCTAGGAAACTGGTAGGGCAGGGTAGTTTGGCTAATTTGACTCATATTAGGGATGTTGAGGTTAAGACTCCATCTATTGAGTCTATTCCTATGGTGTCAGAATTTAGAGAAGTGTTTCCTAATGACTTGCCTGGTATGCCTCCGGATAGAGATATAGACTTCTGCATTGATTTAGAACCTGGTACCCGCCTTATTTCTATCCCTCCATATCGCATGGCTCCGGCAGAATTAAGAGAGCCTAAGGCTCAAATCCAAGAGCTTCTTGATAAGGGATATATTTGTCCTAGTGCTTCCCCATGAGGTGCTCCAATTTTGTTTGTTAAGAAAAAGAATGGTAATATGAGAATGTGTATAGATTACCATCAGTTGAATAGGGTCACTATTCGAAACAAGTATCTTTTGCCTCGAATAGATGATCTTTTTGACCAATTGCAAGGTATGTCAGTTTTCTCCAAGATTGATCTAAGGTCTGGCTACCATCAGTTGAAAATTAGGCCTGGGATGTCCCCAAGACGACGTTTAGAACCCGCTATGGGTACTATGAGTTTCTAGTTATGTCTTTTGGTTTGACTAATGTGCCTATAGCTTTTATAAGTTTAATGAATGGGGTGTTCAAGCTATTTCTTGATTCATTCGTCATAGTTTTTATTGATGATATTTTGGTCTATTCGAAAAGTGAGGAAGAGCATGCCGACCATCTTCGTATTTTTCTGGGTGTTCTTGGGAAACAAAGGTTGTATGCTAAATTTTCTAAGTGTGAATTTTGGTTGACTTCAGTTGCATTTTTGGGGCATGTAGTTTCAAAATAAAGGTTAATGGTAGATCCTCAAAAGATTGAGGTGGTTAAGAATTGGGATTGACCTAGCTCTGTGATTGAAGTTAGGAGTTTTGTGGGGCTCGCTAGCTACTATCGTTGATTTGTGAAGAACTTTGCTTCTATTGCCACTCACTTGACAAATTTGACTAAAAAGGAGGTACCAAAATGTGAGGAGAGCTTCCAAAAGCTCAAGACTCTTTTGACCACCTCACCTATTCTAGTATTACCGGTGGAAGGAAAATATTTTATTGTTTATTGTGATGCTTCACATTCTGGTTTGGACGCTGTGTTGATGAAGGATAAGAATGTTATAGCTTATGCATCGCGCCAATTGAAGGTGCATGAGAGAATTATCCAACACATGATTTGGAGTTGGCAGCGGTAGTGTTTGCTCTTAAGATCTGGCGGCATTATCTCTATGGGGTTAAGTGTGAGGTGTTTACTAATCATCGTAGTTTGCAGTAGGTGTTCACTCAAAAGGATCTGAATTTGAGACAGCGAAGGTGGATGAAGTTACTTAAAGATTATGATGTCACCATTCAATACCATCCGGGTAAGGCTAATATAGCGGTAGACACTTTGAGTCAAAAGGTGGTGAGTATGGGTAGTTTAGCTTGCTTAAGTGTAACCAAGTGACCTTTGGCTAAGGAAATTCAGACCTTAGAGTCTAAGTTCATACAGTTGGGCATCTCAGAAAGAGGTGGGGTTTTAGCTAGTATTGAAGTAAAGGCCATGTTCATTGAGGAGATCAAGGACAAGGAATTTGAGGATGAAAATTTGAATGAACTTAAGAAGAAGATTGTGATTGGTAAGGCACAAGAGACCACTCTTGATGTGGAAGGTGTGCTCAGTTTTAAAGGAAGGATTTGCGTTCCTCGAGTTGATGATTTGATTAAGAAATTGTTGACAGAATCTCATGGTTCTCGATATACGATTCATCCGAGCGTGACCAAGATGTATCGGGATTTGAAGCGAATTTATTGGTGGCCGGGCATGAAGAAGGATGTAGCGAAGTTTGTGGCTAAGTGTCAAAATCGTCAACAAGTGAAATATGAACACCAAAGGCCTGCAGGTTTGCTTCAAAGAATGCCAATTCCGGAATGGAAGTGGGAGAGGATAGCCATGGATTTCGTGGTTGGCCTTCCCAAGACCTTGGGGAAGTTTGATTCTATTTGGGTAGTGGTTGATAGATTGACCAAGTCAGCCCATTTTATTCTGGTAAGAATAGATTATAATGCTGAACAATTGGCTAAAGTTTATGTGAAAGAGATAGTGAGGTTGCATGGGGTGCCCCTCTCTATCATCTCAGACCGTGGTACCCTATTCACCTCCAAGTTTTGGAGGAAATTGCATGATGTGGGCACCCAACTCTTTTTTAGTACAACCTTCCATCCACAGATGGACGGACAATCAGAAATGACTATTCAAGTGTTAGAAGACATGTTGAGGGCATGTGTGATTGATTTTGAAGGGCATTGGGATAAGTTCTTACATTTGTGTGAATTCTCTTATAATAATAGTTATCACTCCAGCATTGATATGGCACCGTTTGAGGCGTTATATAGGAAGGGATGTAGATCATCCATAGGATGGTTTGAGGCTAAATATGTGAAACCTTTGGGGGTTGATTTAGTGAAGGATGTTCAAGATAAGGTAAGGAGTATTCAAGCTAAATTTTTAGCAGGCCAGAGTAGACAGAAGAAGTATGCAAACCATAAGGTAAGATACATGGCATTTCAGATTGGTGAGAATGTTTTTCTTAAGGTATCACCCATGAAAATGGTGATGAGCTTTGGCAAGAAAGGTAAGCTAAGTCCGCGATACATTGGTCCCTTTCAGATCCTTGACTGTGTAGGACCGGTAGCGTATAGATTGGCTTTACCTCCTCATTTATCGGGAGTTCATCCGGTATTTCACGTGTCCATTTTGAAGAGATATCATGGTGACAGGGATTATATCATAAAGTGGGACTCAATTGTGTTAGACAAGGACCTCAAATATGAGAAGGAACCGATTGCAATTCTTGATCGTGATGTGCGTAGGCTGAGGACCAAGGAGATTAAGTCTGTGAAAGTTCAATGGAATCATTATTCAGTTGAGGAAGCTACTTGGGAAACCGAGAGGGACATGCGAGACAAGTATCCCCAATTGTTCGTCGATTTAGGTACTACTCCATTCCTTCTATAGCTTATTTCCCTAAGTTTGTCACTCGGGGACGAGTGATGGTTAAATTGGTATCTATTGTAATGACCGGGTTCCATCGTTATAGAAAAGCCAATGGAGAAAAAATTTGGGTCAGAAAACTTTTTCGTAGTAACTTGGAATTTCCTGATCTAGTCCAGATTTGGATGAAATCAGAGTCATTAAAGTCTAGGGAAATATGGTAACAATTAGGTGATCTAATTATGAATTTGATCACATGAGTAAATAGGTAAGTCGTTAAGGAACCCGTACGACTTTACGAAATTGAATTCGGGCAAGTAGAACTTCAGGAATCGATCTTAGCGTGAGCGGGTAGTTTCTGAGTGTCGTTGAGAAAAGGTGTGTTGTGAAATGGGGGTTTGAAGTTATTAAAATAGCTCACTGGTTATGTGCAAGCCGCTGGGGAAGGATTTCTGCCACCAGGGCGGGGACGCTGTAGCGGGGTGAGAACCGCTGTGACGGGTCCGACGCGACTTAAGTTAGAAATAAATTCCAAAACGTCTTTATTCTACACTTTTTGACTTTGAGAGTAAGGAGACGAACACCATGCGATTCTTGACAGTTTTCACCATTTTTAAGGCTAAAGGTAAGATTTTCACTCCCCGAATCCATTTTTTGATCTGTAGAACGTAATCTAGTGGATAATTATCGAGGGGGAAGAGTTTTGATCTGAAAATTATGGTGGGAAAAGCCCTAATTTGGATAGTGGGATCATGGGTATGATCTAGGGTTGATAGAATTGTTAGTAATTCGGATAAATAGTGATTGTTTATTGATTCTCGTGTTATATTGATTGTTTGTAGACCAAGAACAAGCGGAACGAATTTGGAAATGGAAGAATTAGGGTTTCAAGCTTGTTTCGAGGTAGGTGATGGTTGTGATTCTATGAGTGTGTGATGTATGTTTATTCTTACTTCATTATGATACAAGTATGTGTGTGAATGTTGCATTATTGATCACATTAATTGTAAATGAGAATAGATGAATGTCATGAATCATGACTTAATTGTATGATTATGAGAATGTACTTTGTGATTGTGATTGTGGCTTGTTGAATAGATCGGGTGTTGCGTTCCGACACACTAACTTAGATCGGTTGCCACGTTCTGGCATAATTATGGGATCGCTTTCCACGTTCTGGCATAATCATTGGATCGGGCACCACATTTTGGTATGCTAACAGTTTGGGTTTGGGTTCCATGATAGGACTAATGACTTGATATAAATGTGATATTTGAGAATTGTGAAATTGTTCGTCATTTGTAAATGATGATGATATTGTATATGTTCGGTGTATGAATGTTATTGTATTGTTGAATTGACTTATGTATGTTGCACTTAGTGGGAGAGCCGCGTGATCCTACCAGTACACTGTTGTAGTCAACTGATATTCCACTTACTTTTTCTTTGTTGAGTACAAGGCATCTTCAGGTGGCTATTGACAGACCTCGCTTAGAAGATCAGTGATCGTTCGAATTCAAGGGTGAGCTAGTTCTTCCAGGCTGCCATGAGTTCTAATTAGTTATTAGTACGGTAGTTTCGGGTTTTAACCCTTCTTGTTAGACTTATGGATCTTGTTAGATGTTTTGGTACATTGACTTTCAGGTTCTAGGCGTATTTCTTCCGCATTTGTTTAGTCTATAGACGTTTTGTTTGGAGTTTATGGGAACTTCAGTTTTTAGCTATTTAACTTGCTTCCGTAACTTAAATGCCTTAGTATGGTTGAGTTGTTAGTTTGGGTTGTAGTAATGGTTCTACCACCAGAGGGTTAGTGTGGGTGCCAATCACGATGGTCTGGGTCGTGACATAAACACTTTCTAGTCTGAGACTGTTATTTTTCATTTTCTCCTAGGATAAACACTTTCTAGTATGAGACTGTTATTTTTATTTTCTCCTAGGATAAACACTTCCTAGTCTGAGACCGTTATTTTTTATTTTCTTCTAGGATAAACATTTCCTAGTTTGAGACCGTTAGTTTTATTTTCTCCTAGGATAAACACTTCCTAGTCTGAGATCGTTATTTTTTATTTTTTCCTAGGATACACACTTCCTAGTCTGAGACGTTATTTTTTTATTTTCTCCTATGATAAACACTTCCTAGTCTGAGACGTTATTTTTTTTATTTTCTCCTAGGATAAACACTTCCTATTCTGAGACGTTATTTTTCATTTTCTCCTAGGATAAACACTTTCTAATCTGAGACCGTTATTTTTATTTTCTTCTAGGATAAACACTTCCTAGTCTGAGACATTATTATTTTTATTTATTTTCTCCTAGGATAAACACTTTCTAGTCTGAGACGTTATTCTTCATTTTCTCCTAGGATAAAAACTTTCTAGTCTGAGAACGTTATTTTTTATTTTCTCCTAGGATAAACACTTCCTAGTCTGAGACCGTTATTTTTTATTTTCTACTAGGATAAACACTTCCTAGTCTGAGACCATTATTTTTATTTTCTTCTATGATAAACACTTCCTAATCTGAGACCGTTATTTTTTATTTTCTTCTAAGATAAACACTTCCTAGTCTGAGACAAAAAAATTTTCTCCTAGGATAAACACTTCCTAGTGTGAGACAGTTATTTTTATTTTCTCCTAGGATAAACATTTCCTAGTCTGAGACCTTTATTTTTATTTTCTCCTAGGATAAACACTTCCTAGTCTGACACATTGTTATTTTTCAATTCCTCATAGGATAAACACTTCCTAATCTGAGACATTTATATTTTATTTTCTCCTAGGATAAACACTTTCTAGTCTGAGTTTATTTTTAAAAATTTACATCTACTAATAACTCACAAAAATTTTCCAGTGAAAACTAGAGCAAATTTTTTTGTTTATTTCTTTTGTTTGTAATGGTTTTCAGGATTGTTCAAGCGAAATATGGATTTGAAATTCAAGAACAAAGTTTCAACTCTTTTTCAGAATGATCAATCTCCATGATAGCTAGAATCAGCTTCTTAATTGCATGTAGCAACCTGACCTCCTGACACCAGCTTCTATTCAGCTACTAATCAACAAAACATGAAGTCATTCAAGAACATTTTCAATTTGTCATTTTGAAGAGTGTCAAAAGCTCACTCTAAGTGGCAAGTTAAGCCTCAATTCAAGATCAAGATACTCATCCAAAAAATCAAGGTGATATCTTAAAGTCAAGACTCAAGAGAAGCTGCATAGATAGGAGCTTGTACTTTTATTTTCCTTTTGACTATTAACTTTCATTTTTTTATGTAAGGATACGAGCCGCGACTTGGAGCCTCAATGGAACCTCACTTAACTTCCTACTCATCACCTCATCTCCTTGGACTACACGTGACCTGATTCCCTTATAACTCGGGATATGTAGAATGTCCAAAACCAAGACTCGGTCGCACAAATTTCTCTTCTCAAATAAGAGTCCGGTCAAAACCTGTCGCTTTGTCTACTTCTTTGTTTGACAAGTGTTTTCAGTCAAAGAGGGGCAAACTGTAGACACGTAATTTTTGACCGAACCTAAACTTTTACACCATTTTTAGAGTTTAAATATTTTAAAATTTTAAATTAAATATTTTTTACTTTTATCTTATTTTATTAAGTTTATTTTAAATTTTTTGAAAACAACAAGAATGAAATCACTTTTTAAGGTAAGTTTTATTGTTTTAAAAAAAGGCGAAATGGTCTGGTGGACCCTTGTACTTGTATCTGTTTGTATTGTGAACCCTTCCATTTACCCTTTTGTCATCTGGACCCCTGAACCCACCCAAACCCAACATTTTAAACACTTTTTTTGATGTGGCATCCTATGTGGAAAGACTCCACATGGAGCGTGTGATACACACAAAGTAAGCGCGCGAGACGCCTTATAAAGGCACTAATGGTCAAATTTTGACCTTTAAAGGCCATCTCTTCTTTTTTATTTTCACTCAACACCATTGTTGGACAAATTTGAGCTTTTTTCTCCTCTTTTTCTCGATTTTGTCTCTTCAAATTTTTTCTCTTTTATTTTTGGCGCCTTTTATTTTTTCCTTCGATCTACTCATCTTTTTTTTGTGTGTGATTATATTGTGTTTTTGTTGGTTTGATTTTGTTGGTCTTCACGATGACGGTTCGATGTTGCTACTGTGGAATTTATGCTAAACTAAAGACATCAAGAACACCAACTACTCCTGAAAGAATGTTTTGGGGTTGCCAAAAATATTCATTCGGTAATGGGTGTGGATTCTTCCGATGGGCTGCTGCAAATGATTCAACATGCCAAGAACAATACAACATTAAGAATCCATCAACGAGTTCATGGCAAGAAAGACAAGCAAGACAAGGAATACAAGCAAGACATAGAAGACAATGAAGGCAAGGAAGACAAGGATCAAACACTAGTATTGATATCACTATTATTGTGATTGTTGTTATTTGGTTTCTAGCCATTATTCTTAAGATATATTGATTTGTACTAGGTGTTATTTGATAATGAAATGGATTGCATTTGCTTCAGAAATCTGAATAGCAACTTCATTCAAACACAAATTCATACAAAAAAATAAAGTCTTTCCAATAGCAACTTAACACAAATTCATATAGGCGCCATTTATTTACAAAAACAAAGTCTTCCTCATAGCAGAACCAAAACAGTTGGGATCAATTCATTAATCAAAATAAAGTTAATTGGAATCAAGTCATCAAGCTAAACAAAGTGAAATCGAATGTGTGCCTTGAGTGCTTGGTGTGCCTTAAGTGCCTTGAGTGCTTCTGTAACTCTCCTCTCGTAGCTGCCTTTGAGTAATTGCAGCTCTTCCCTTCCACCTTAGTCCATTGGGTTTGTAACCAAGATCAATATTGGTAGGAGTTGAACTTGAGAATGTAGCACTATGTAATACCCTATCAGTATTTCCAGACTGAGAGAACAACAAAAATCTTAACTTAAAGATGAACAAATATCAATTAAAGAAATTTAATGTGTTTAAATGATAAAATACATACCCTCTCAGTTACACTGCCACCTGATCCAAATAAGAGACCATAACCAGCTGTCTTTGCTTTTTTTGGTCTTGGTTTCTTATATGCAAGAGTTGCACCACCTCTCAAAGTTGTCCTAGTCTTTCTTTTTTGGCCAGCTACACTTGAAGTTGATTGTTGAGTACTTAATTGTCTCACATCACTTGGAGTGCAACCTAGACTTAGACCTGCACTTGGACATGCATTTACACTTGACTGGCTTCCAATTGCAGCATTTGTAAAATCTGAAGTTGCAGCATTTCCAGCAGTTGCAGCACTTGTTCCAACAACAACATTTGAAGTTGCAACATTTGTTCCAGCAGTTGCAGCACTTGTTCCAGCAGTAACATTTTTCTACAAACATATATTAAAGTCAAAAGTATAACAAGAGTAAAATTCAGTAACAAAGAGACATTAAAGCACAACTTACCAGAGTTGGACATCCTTTCTTGTTGTGTCCAAAAGTCTTACACACAGAACATTTCATTTTTCTTCCCTTCTTTGTAGCCTTTCCAAACTTCTTCTTAACTGGCTCATCACTATCTTTTCTCCTGTTTTTTCCTGGTCTTCCTGGCATGGCTATAATTTTAGGTGGTTCAATGGTTGGTCTATTACTTTTTGGCCACATATTCATGTTTTCCATAGGTTGAATAAACCTATTATATGCTTTCGGGTATGTTTCCTTCTTATACCAGTGATCAACAAATGACTCAATAACCCAATCCTTATAATGAATTGCTATAAGTGCATGGCCACAAGGAATTCCCTTTAATTGCCATGACCTACAACTACACACCTTATTTTTTAGGTCAACAACATGTTTATATGGTGGATCATGAATCTCAAAGCCAAGATGACCATTAAACTTTACCTCACAATTATCTACAATTTCAGCATTTTTTCTAAGAATATCCATGGCCATTGGTGATACATCAGTAATCCATTTTTCTGAAAATTCTCTCATTTGATTCATTCTTTCTATAACTTTGACTCTTATTTCCTCTAGCATAGTGATTATTGATTTGAACCTAGCACCTAAAATTCACCTGTTGAAAGTCTTACACATGTTGTTCTCAACCACATCACACTTGCTATGTTCTTTAAAATATGCCCTACACCATGCTTCTTTGTTATACTTTAACAAAGCTTTTACAATGCCTACTCCTAACTCACTCAAGTCATCAAGTTTGGATTATAAAAGTACCTCAAATGATGCCCTGGCAACCTGCCAGAATTTTCTTCTCCTTTCTTCACCCCTCCAGTCTTTCTTCCAGTTTGCCCATATATGACTAGCACACCATCTAATTTCAGCATTTGGCAATACATCAATTAGTGCAAGATGAAGACCCTGTCAAACAAAAAACATTTGACATACAACAATGTTAAATATCAATTACTCCAAAAATGAAAGAATAAATTTAACAAATAATATAGTAATACCTTCTGCATATCAGACATCACTGTTAGTCCTTCACCTTCTGTAAGCTTCAAATCATGTTTGATGCACTTGAGAAACCAAGACCATGTGTCCTTGGTTTCTTTATCAACTACAGCCCATGCTATAGGGTACATCTGATTATTTCCATCTTTGGAAATGCAAGATAACAGTTCACCTTTACATACACTTTTAAGAAATGCACCATCTAAACCAATAATCCTTCTACACCCTTCTTTCCATCCACTTTTTAAGGAACCAAGACAAATATAGATGCTCATAAACACCTCGAATTGTATTCTTGGATGTCCTAATAGATACAGTAGTTCCTGTATTTGTGGTCCTTAATTGCTCAACATAATCATACAACCTAGAAAACTCCGCTCTGAAATCTCCCATATGTTCATTCATAACTCTCAATTTTGCCTTTCTACAACTTGTCTTACTAACATACAAATCATACTGCTTTTGTATCAAAGACTGAATCTGATATAGTTTGATGGTAGGCTCACTCGTAATCCTCTCCTTGTAATGTTTACTAATCCAAATGGGGGTACACAATTTGTTTCTTGTTCTTTTAAAACACTTATGGACAGGAACATATGTTTTAACACTGAAGTTTCCAGTGTTACCATCAATACTTCCAAGAATATGCCAAAGACAACTCTTTTTCTTACACTTTGCCCTTATCCTTTCCTTCTCATTAGGTTTTAACTTAATATTAACACCCTTCTGAATAGAGTAAGTTTGCAGTGCTTCCCTGAACTCAATGTGATTCAAAAATATCATATACTTCTGAAATAAAACCTTTTTAGCAGTTGGATCAAAGTAGATCTTTGTACTTTTCTTCCTAGGTGCTGGATTTACCACTACATCATTCTCAATAGGGTCCCCTTCATCTTCACTAATGTCACTACCAGGATCTGAGCTATCAAAATAAGGGTCATCACCACCCAAATTGCCTTAAAATCTCCCCCTCATCTCCTTATAAATGTCTTCAAAACCAGCATCTATACCTACAAGACCAGATGGTATCTCATCTCGATTTACTCTATCAGCCTTCTCTTTAACTTGTTTTTGAATATTAGACTGCCTAGCTTGAAGCAACTTCTCATCCAAATCACTCAAATCATCAATATTTTCATCAACATTATAGAGTGAATCAGAATCAGAATCAGAATGTTCTTCAACTTTAGGGGAAGGGGCTTGTTCTTCAACTAAATGGGACTGCACTTTAACTAAAGGGGACTGATTTTGGTTTAAATCCCTATTTTCATTTTCATCAAATGGTTGAGATGAAGACACATCAGCCCTATCTATTTGTGGGGAGGATGACAGATCATCCCTATTTTTGTGTGGGGAGCGTACACATCAGCATTATCTTATTGTGGAGATGAGGACACATCAGCATTAGTGCTAGGCAATACAAGTATCTCCTCAACAACTAAAGGTATACTAATGGGATGTACAACATATACATCAACAAAATCAGCACCCTTCAAACCATTAAGAAAGTTTAAAACATCAGAATCAGTATTTAACATGTAAAACGTACCCTTCTTGTTGACTCTACATCCAAATGTCTCAACATTTTCAACACCCAATTCCAGTGCTATTTTATGAAACAACATAATATGCAACTCATCTACATCTATATTAATCTTTTCAACACTAGTGATTTCATTGGCACACCTTAAAGTAGGATCAGATACAAAACACCTACTATAGTGAAATTGAAGTGTCACTATAGTTAAAGTCATTACCTTACGATGCCTGTAAAGTCAAAAGAAAAACAACTACAATTAAACCATAAACTTACCATGACTGTAACACAAAAAGCCCTAATTTTTTTAAGGAAATAATAAATTATTGTAACAGTTAAAGCCATTAACTTACCATGACTATAATTGTTGTAACAATGGACCACTAACACTATCAATACCCAAGATAATTGACCAGAAATAAAATATTAATTTTAGTCGAAATTGGGATTTTACGAATAAACCCTAGAATCTACTCAAATTCACGAAATATGCCATTGAAGTCACTCGAAGTCATACATCAACTAAGAAAGCATATTACACTAACATTACACCCAAACCAAAGTAAAATCCCCAAAATATTTCAGAAAATTGAAGACAATCGACCCTAAAATCAAATAGATACGCACGAGAAAATGAAACAAAATCAGAACTAACGCAAAAGGCAAGAACTTACAACGAAAATCGGAGTGGAACTGAGCTTCAACTGAGCAAAGGTTTGGAAAATCACAGACGAACGTGTACGTGTTAGTGGAGAAATCGCGGATAGTAGAAGAGGAGAAGTGGAAAAGTCGCGAAGGTTTGGAAAATTTCGCCGGGGTTGGACTATTCTTAGTTTAACGTGAGTCATTTGCCACGTGGAATATAATATCATTAATTTTTTTTCCTTTTGGCCAACGTGTACGTGTTTGTGCAACACGCACCATACCACAACCAAAAAAGTGTTTAAAATGTTGGGTTTGGATGGGTTCAAGGGTCCATAATACAATCCTATACAAGCACAAGGGTCCACCAGACCATTATGCCTTTAAAAATAATGGAAAGTTACAAAAAAAATGTATTTTCTTAGATTTAATAATAAGGTAGTATTTCTTAATTATAATTTAGAGTAGCTATACATTTATTCTTGTATTTTATTAGCTAATATTTTTATATTATTTATTGTATTTAATTTAAAAAACAAAAAGAACTTACCATTACTCTCACCCACAACCTACCCTCACCCCACTTACTCCTCCACTACCCCAACACTCCCTCACCCCCTACACATTATATACATACTACACTACACCATACATTGACCCAGAAAAAAACACACACACACAAACGTACAGCAAAAGAAAAAAAAGAAGAGGGGGGGGGGGGGGGGGGGGG
>JAJOOR010012308.1:0-29075 GCA_036250505.1 Solanum acaule
CCCCCCCCCCCCCCCCCCCCCCCCCCCCCCCCCCCCCCCCCCCGAGGAGAGAAAAAAGAGAGGAAAAAATGGTTTCTGGCTTTCATATTAACGAAAATGTTTTTTCTCCAAAAAAAAAAAATTCTTAAAAAGTAAGAGATTTTTTTGAATTTAATAAATAAGTAAATATTAGTATTTCATAAAACATTTGTAAGATATGCCTAAGTAAATAAGCAAATATTAATCCAAATTTCTTATTTAAGTCATAGTGCATCTATTATTCTCTTTAGGCTATCCTCATTCATTCATTAAAAATTGTTTAAAACAAATAAAAGTGAAATTCAATTAAAACATTATAAAACTTAGATTCGATATTGAAAATCCAAAATATGAAACATATGCGGAATATATATAACCTCCAAATTTGATGACACCAATATAAGAACATCTAAGATTTGAATACAAGTCTAGCGCTAAAGCATAATTTTTATCTCTAGAAGAAATAAAGATAGTAAATACGAAGTTGAGTTAGGATCCAGTACTATTGAATTTAAGCAGCTCATTCTGAAATCTGACAAGTCACTTCAAATTCAATGATTTAAACTTAAATATCAATACGTGTACTCAATATATATCATCATCGATATATCCTAAAATATAGTGATGGTGAAGATATATCTTTATATACTTACATCCTCAATCCTCATCGATAAACAAATCAACTACAAATATGATAAATGTCTTAGAATAATGATCAATGAACCAGATAAATATATCTTATCTCATACAAATTAATGTCAATGCTTCAGTGTCACACCCCAAATTTGATCGACCCTGGCATGTTGACATGTATTAAATGCTACAGAACCGCATTGAAAGCACCTTATAAAGATATGAATCACGATAATAGCTCCATCACTACGAAAATGAACCAAATATGCATACCAACTTAATAAAACCAAATTTGAATATATTGAAATCATGAAATCAATAATTTGAGGTCGCTTTGACTAAAAATTTACCTCGGTCAATCTTGACTTTCTTACAACTTCAAAACTTAATTAAAGGCTCAAATAACTCTCCAACATCTCAAAATTCACACTAATTATTAAACCAAGTAAAAAATTACATATCTGACCAGTGAGAATCCGATTTCGAGCTCATTAACCTATGCTGATAGTCAAATTTCAAAACTAAAAATCTCACCCAATGTTCCTCCGACCACTTAGAGAATTCTGTCGCCCATCACTGCAAGTCACAAATTATATACAAAATCTATGATAAAGTTCAAAATCGAAAAAATAGATGAAAATACAAAACGGTCGTGAGAAGTCATGGGGTATGTCGGAGGGTGGAAAGCAATTTCTCATTTTTGAGTAACTTATTTCCTACAAAAAGTGTTTTTCTAACAATTTTGACCAACAAACTATGAGAAGATTGAAAAATAAGAAATTTTGTCAAAAATATTCAAATTTTAATATATAAACACAAATCAACATTCTACTAAATACTCAAATCAAAACTACAATATTCAAATAATTAAAAAAATAATTACAACGTTTAAATACAAACTTCAATATTCAATTCAAAATCAAATTATTCAACTCAAAAACTACAGTATTTAAATAAGAAACTATCAATGTATATTCTACTAAATACTCAAATCAAAACTATAATATTACTCACTTTAATTGTCATGATTTCCTTTTTTAGAGTCAAACTATAAGAACTTTGACTAACATTTTACAATGCATTTTTTCATCGTTTGATATGCAAAAAATCGCAACTTAAAGTACTTTTCGTATAGTTTTTGAATATTTAAATTATTTGTTTAAAATATCGAATTAATGTTATCTAATTTAACTTTGAAAATTAGTCAAATTGACTTTCGAAAAGCGTAATATGACAATTAAAAATAAACAGAAGGAGTAAAAAAATATAATTCAGGGGCGAGAATGGTTTTCGACTAAATTTTTATATGAATAAGTATTGTAGGAACTATTACACCAACAAATAATATTAAATAATTTCTAGAAATTACTCTAGCTAGTTCACTTCTTAAATGACTAAGCATAGTTGAAGCACACTTAGTAACCTAGAGAAAAGATAAAACTAGAGTATATATATAAAGAGAGAAAGAAATGAATCAATATTATATACGTTGTGTTATTACCTAGTATTTTCATAGGATATATGGCGTAGATTTTCTTGTTTTAATTAATTTCGTTACCGTCCTAACCAATCTAAGTGGAAAATCCAAAACCTTTCCCTCCCATTACCTTAATTTTCTAGTTTCAATAGGAAGAATGATTGCCTATTATAATATAAACACGACCATTCACAGGGTTGAAATGCAAAATTGAACTTTTTTAAAATTAAAAGGACACTACTAAGTACTCTATGTATTTTTTAAAACTCATAGTCAGAGGTTTCTGAATATCATACATTAGATAATGAATCATTAAATATTATCGTGACGTACCAAATAAAAGTTATGGTAGAGTAGTAAATATTTCGGCATCCTTAATCTGTAATCTCGGATTTAATTTTTTTTATAACCTTGACTTTTCAACACAAATTTAAATTTACTCGGACTTAAATAAAATTACTGGACACAAGTTAAAATAAAAAAATATATATCATCATGACATGTTTTATTTCTCTTACATGAAAGATGCATTCTATTAATTAACCTATCTTTTGTTGTTTCCTTTTCCTCCTTTATTATTTTATTCTTATAGAAAGCAACATTTAATTTAATAGTTATTCCTACCCCCAACCCAATTACCTTCCTTAAACTATTTGATATATTTTAAGGCCTTAATATGTACTATACTTTGTCACTTTCTCTTTCATCTCCATTTCTTCTCTGTATTCTCCACTCAGTTCTCTCTTTACTTTTCTATTCGTTCCTAGGGTTTTAAATTTCTTGTGTTTTTTTTTTCTTTTCCATAAAATATATTTTCACTTCAAGAATTATATATATACATATTTTCTACTCATGGTCATTAATTAATTTCCCTTATTATTAATCATATCATAGTTTATTATAGCTTAGTTTTCTGTTCACTACTTTTGTTATTGTTATTGTTATCGTTATGGCTGGTTTGGACTTAGGTTCCGCTTCTCATCATCGTTTTCTCCCTCATCATCTCCACAATCCTCAAGATGACGAAATCAACCGGAACAACAATCAATTTTCCGATGATGACAACAACAACAACAACAACGATAATAATAATAATAGCCCCGGGGTAGCACGTAGGCCACGAGGTCGTCCCGCGGGGTCCAAAAACAAGCCTAAGCCTCCCGTGATAATAACCCGGGAGAGCGCTAACGCGCTCCGTGCGCATATTTTAGAAGTGGGTAGCGGACATGACGTTTTCGAATCCGTTGCGACTTATGCGAGAAAAAGGCAAAAAGGAATTTGTATACTAAGTGGGAGCGGTACGGTGAATAACGTCACCATACGGCAGCCACAGGCTGCCGGTTCTGTGGTGACGTTACATGGAAGATTTGAGATATTATCTTTATCTGGATCTTTCTTACCACCACCCGCTCCCCCTGGGGCCACCAGCTTAACAATTTATTTAGCTGGTGGCCAAGGTCAAGTTGTTGGTGGAAACGTTGTGGGTGCGCTAATTGCATCGGGTCCGGTTATTGTTATTGCTTCTTCATTTACTAATGTTGCTTATGAGAGATTGCCTTTGGATGAAGAAAATGAGTCAATTCAGATGCAGCAGCAACAAGGACAAAGTGGTAATTTTGCTGATCCATCTAATATTGGATTACCTTTTCTTAATTTGCCATTAAACATGCCAAATGGTGGTCAACTACAATTGGAAAGTGGAGGTGAAGGATGGAATGGAAACTCAACAAACAGGCCACAATATTAGGTCAGGTTTTATTAAGAAATTTTCTATTTTTTTTTATGATGAAAAAATTAAATCTCTCAATGGATTAATATTATCATTTGTACATTATTAAGCTTGGTTTTCTAGCTACTTTGAATCATGATTTGAAATTTTAAGTTTTGTGAAAAAAAATCCTTCTTCTTGTTGTGTGCTTTTTTGGTACTTCTAA
The DNA here is from genome assembly GCA_036250505.1 of Solanum acaule. Classification (NCBI taxonomy): domain Eukaryota; kingdom Viridiplantae; phylum Streptophyta; class Magnoliopsida; order Solanales; family Solanaceae; genus Solanum; species Solanum acaule. The sequence continues at coordinate 4,063 of JAJOOR010012308.1, forward strand.
TTAAGTACTCCATTAATTAGAAATGTTTTCTTGTTTTTAGAGGGTTAATTTTTTTTTCAAACTGATTAGTCTGGTATGACTATTTCTTTTTAACAACTTGTTCATCCATGAAATAATAAGATATATATAATTAATCTATGCTTTTGGTTATTATTAAAGCGGGGATTAAAATAAGTTGTTGCTTATATCAATAAAAATTTAGGTTCTCTCAACCTTATCTCAAACGGCTGACCAACACCACATCCTTTAATTTCTCAATCGAACATATATAAATACTTCCAAATCTAGTGGTATTATGAAATTAATATGTATAAAGGAGAAATATTTTTATAAAGAAAATTAAACATTTCATGGAAACTAGTGAACTTTATCATAGTTAGATACTATTTTTTTTAAAAAATAAATAAATTCCTGCGCTTATTAAGAGACTAATTAAACTATAGTGGTTTAGTTTCATGGATATATCACTGGTATGGAAAATAGTTAATTAACTTCATGAAGACATTGATCATTTGATGATTTTAAAGTCCTCTACTTTACTTTTTTTTTCCAGGCTAATAAAATAATATAATCAGAGCAAAGAATCAGTTCTTTCTTGTAGTATAATTCAGCTTGGCTTTTTATTTGAAAGTGTCTCTAGGTTGACACTAGAAAAAATATGAAGAACTTAATCATACAAACTGATTGGATAAAAGATCCAATGAGTTGAAAAATTAAACTTCATAGTCAATTAAGCCTTGTGTAGTTCTCCATTTTTTTCTCCCTTTTTTGGTTCAAAAGATGCACAAGTAGAAACAAAGGTTTTTTCATCGCAAATAAGTAGGAAACTTGTGTAATAGAATATGATTTTTTCCAATCATTTTCGTCCTACCGAACTAGTTCACTGAAAAAAATACATGGTGAGATACATTTTCACTAAAATAGAGGTAGGATATTAGACTTCCTTATTTTCGAACATGAAAACGTTACTATTTTTTCTTTTTACACCGATTCAATCAAAATATCGTTACGAGAGTAATCATATTGCATTTTTCAGTAGAAGAACTGCTAAATATGCTATCTTATTTTTGTATATTTATACTCCCTTCCTACTTTCTTGCTTTGTGAAAAAAACTGTTACTTTATTTTTCTATCCGAATGTGTGTTGAATATAAGAATTTTTCTTATTAGCTGGCTGACTAATAACCTGCAATCAAAATTTCTTTACATAGAATGCTAATTAAAACTATTGATTGTCATCTCCTTTGATCATCAAATCATGCAAGGAGTAAGTACAATTATTATTAAGTACAAGTTTCTAAACAATGGCTATAGGGCTTGGGACTTTCATGTTGGAGGTCTCAAGTTCAAAATCCCTTGCCAGCAAGGAATTTGCCTTTTCGGTTGAGCTCGTCGCACTGGGCTTGCCCAGTGCGAGTGTGGTTTGCGAGTTATTGTTAAGAGCGGGAGTTTTACCTGTGCACCCAAAGGATAGCGGTTGCGGGTGTCCCTTATCATTAAAAAAAATTTAGGAAGAACATTAAATGCAGTCATTACACAATCATAATTAAGAATATCATTAAAGGATATACTAGTATTGTCAAGTCTAGACAAAACATTACAAGTACAAGTTGCATATTGGTTTTAGTAAAACTTGTCCCAGATTTATTTTATCAAAATAACATGTAGCTTGCTTGGAAACTTCATTAGCCAAAATGTGTTTTATATCCTCCAGTTTTATCTTATGAATTACTTTGATAGTGCAAGCATTGTTTTCTTTTAGTCACTTGCCAATCTTTTTCTATTTATTTTTAAAAAAAAATAAAGGATTAACCATTATTATTATATGGATACCACAATAAAATCAGCTTTTAGCAGCAATAAATATGCACATTAACAAAGAGCTCTAAAACTTTTATCTGCACTAGTTAACTGTCAATATTGGATCCTATATCGCTATAGACTTTAAGGACATTTGCAAAGAGGTTAATTGTCACTAAATAAACATATTTAACGGCAATTAAGCCATTATCGTTAACTAATTGTCGCTAATAGATTAGCCGTCCCAGTCTGTATATTAACAAACAAAAAGTGATTATAAAAACTAAAACTTACATCTCTTTTTGGTTATCTATTTCTCTTAGTATATATAAAAGCAGAGTCAAAACATAGCCACTTTAACATTGCTCTAGACAACTGCAATTTTTTTACATTTAGTTTTTAAACATAAAAAAGAATTTTAATAAGTACATTTTAAGGAAGTTTGTTTTGGAAATCGGATAATCCATTAAATTTCAGAACATTTTACTTGTATTTTACATTTACAGTGCTAATGGAATTTAACAATTAGAGATTCGAGTAACAAAGTTTTAAACAAAAATGTAATCACATTTTAATTAATTCACAATTTGAACTTGTGGTGTTTAACAATGCAATATAAAAATCTCAATTATAAAAGCGTTACGTTTTAGTAGCACGGTAACCAAATTAAAACTGAAATCTATAATTCGACCTTTATTTGCCATTCAAATAACTTAGTATAATATTATCACTAAATATAATTCAATTTAATTACTATTTCATCGTTCGTTCTCAATTTTGATATAGCCATATAAAATTATTTGCGTTTTGATCTCACATAAAAAAAAAAACTCATTCTTTTGTATTATTTTATTTAGACTATTGGAGAACATCAAAAGTTGCTTTACTAGAGGCATCAAACTACCTAGTACAAAAACATGTGCTGAGCTACGCAATCATCACAAGGGGTTTATCTGATTCTCCTTCATCAGAAAATTACATAATATAGATTAGATGTTGATTTTTCTTAATTTATTCTTATATTTGTTTATATATTTATATTTTGAATCCCCTAGTAAAATTTCTGGCTCCGCTGTACAAAAAAGGGTTTAAAGTAGATTGTTAGTTGGTGCTGTACCAGCATTATTGAGGTGAGTGTTGGTGAAGCTAGAAGCATAAGGGTCTAAGGTTCCTCCTGCAGGTTGATCATGAACATACTTTTCCTCTTCATTTGCAATCTTCTGTGCTGCTTTGTTGACATGTAAATCCATGGCTGCTTCTGCCTCTCTTGCCAATCTTACTTCATGTGCTACTTCTACTCTTACCTTTGCCAACTCCTTCTCAGCCTATATATCATTTTCGATATAAGTTATACATACTGACAGTATTGAAGAATTTAATTTGTTAATTTATCAGTAGTTTAGTCTACTATAGTGTGTATAGTTGAATGTGTGATTTTTTCAAATCCTGGCTACAAATTATTTTATACTAATTGATAGTTTGGGAAAATTTCTATAATCTTCTTTTTTGTCAATTTTTTTTTTTTTTTTTGAAAAATAGAATGTTGTGTTTAACTAATAATTTATTTATTTTTTGCCAAAAAAACTACTCGATCAAGATGAGTAGGAGGTAGGGCCGAATGAGGGCATCTTTCATGAAAAATTACATTGTGTATATATGATTAATTATTTTTTTTGTGTATATATAATGGATGTCTATATTGCTCAGACACAATTAATCCTACGATATTTTTTGGAGAGTCCAAGTAACATAGGTAGAGATTGAACTCCCATCGACTTCTTTATGTATTACTTTTTCATATTTTGACGTGAAAATTTGTCTCCGCGGCTGACAAATTATATGGCTCAATGTGTACATATATCCCCTAACTAACTTTTTAGCCTTTGAACTATATCTAACAAAATAAGAAATTAGCCGATACAAAAATTAGAATTTGGCTCCCCTTCATTACCCTTTCCTCCATTTCGTCAAGTGCACATCTAGATGAGAGATACGTGTCTTATTTAAATTTTTAAGGTCAAGATTATACTATATTAACAAATATTATAACCATAGTTAAGTCAACCAATTTTGGAAAACTACCCCCTAAATGTGGTAAGAACAAGATATTTTCTATAAATTTTGATATTCATTGATTTCATTTTATATTTTTTACTTAAACATTAAATTGTACGATATTTAAAGTGAGAATCAATTAAAGAATTTTTTGTGATAATAAAATATGTTCTTGAAATATTTTATATGTTAGTAAAACGAAATAAAAGATGTGAATAATTATCAATGTAGACAAAAACTTTAAAATTAAAAAAAAGACGGGAAATAAAAAAATAAAAATAAAAAGACGAGAAATTATTAGAACTACAAATGTGAAACATCAAAATTACCACACTTTAGTAAGAGGAGAAAGTGTGGCTACGTACTGTGTTTGAAGGGAAAAAAAGAAGTATGTTTTGAAATTTGTTTGTTGGGAATAAAAGAAAATTCTAATATTTTAAATAAAAAATATAAAATGAAATCATTGAATATCAAATTTATAGAAAATATCTTGTTCTTACCAATTTAGGAAGTTGTTTTCTAAAATTGGTTGACTTAACTATGGTTATAATATTTGTTAATGAAGTATAATTTTGACCTTAAAAATTTAAATAAGACACATGTCTCTCATCTAGATGTGCACTTGACGAAATGGAGGGAAGGGGTAATGGAGGGGAGCCAAATCCATAAAGGATTAGCCTTATCGTATCTTGATTATCAAAATTGCATCCAGCTAGTTTCAATAATACTTTTACTAATATTATAATAAAAATAATAATTTTTAATTGATCAAGGTTTCTAAAGTATTTCCTTGGAAAAACTACTTTTTTTTTGGCTTTCCAAAAACATGACCAAAAACACAATGTTGTGCTACTTGTAACTGTTTAATTTTTTAACCTTAAAATTTTTGTATAATATAATTCTTACTTTTTCCTCCTCTTTAGCTTCAGCTTTGGCCTTGCGCATGGCGCTCATATCATTAAACTTGTCCTTGATAGCCTGCATTTTTGTCTTCTAAAATACTTCACAAAAGACTTATTAATTATATAAAAATATATACACTTTAAGAGTTTTGAATTTTGATTTTGGACTAAAAATATTTATAGGTTTGTTTGTAACTATAATAATTAGATCGCAATGGTCACAAACTATTCTTCCTATTCCGTTAAAAAAAGATCTTGTTTTTCTCAATACAAATGGTGACAAACCACAACAAGTGTCAATCACCCAACAATCTTTATATAATAATCCAAATTTGTTTTGAGTTTTTGCCTCTATTTGAACGGGTCTTTGTCTTTGGTTGAGCTTTTGAAATCTACTTTTTTTTTTATAAAGTGGTTTTTTTTTATAGTTAACATCCTTTTTAAAATAATATTTTGGAAAGTAGTCTGTTTGTATTTAACTAATTAATTAAAAAGAGGGAAAAAAAATACTTTTATCAAATTAGAATTTTGTGTTTAGCATGCTTTCAAAAAGTGATACCGAGTTTCGGAGAGTCATCTTTTTTCTTTATTTTAATTATTTTCCATAAAAAAATGACTTTCTAAAATAATTATTATTAATTGAATGATCATGCGAGAAATAACTCCTAATTCATAGTAGTTTGATCAATAGGATTGAAAAAATATAAATTTAAAGACACTCTTCAACCGTTGTTCCAACAACATATTATGTATGTAAAACAGAAGGATTAATCGTGCAAATTATACCAAACAAGGGTAATAAATCATAAATTCATTAAAATCCAAAAATAAACTTGAAAAGTAAGCAAACTCTAGCTAAAAGTAATTTCTACCACTCTCTCCAAACAACTTACTATAAGAAACAAATATAAAAAATTAAAAGATCATCTAACTAATAAATTAAGAAAAAATAAATAGCAAACTCGAACTTATTTGAGACTGAGGAGCAATTGTTGTAGTCAAGTTGTGCATGCATGCATCTTCTTTCTTTAGGCTTGCGATTTGTCATCGGACTCATTATTATTATTATTATTATTATTTGCTTCAGAATTTTTCTTTTTGCGGTCCTCGTGGATCCAAGTAACAATAAGAAAACCCACTAAAAATATGACAAAAGCAATAGTAATCCCTTTAAGGTATGGAATTAAGGGGCCAAGCCAATTATTAGCACCCGAAGCTTGATGATTTTCACCTTCATAAGTAATATTAGTAATATTATTTCCAGGATTCGACATATCAAATTTGTACTAAGAAGAGAAAATATATGTTGTGTAAATGGTGCAATGAGAGGGTTGAAAGTACGTAGATTTTTATTTATAGGTGTTATGTGTCTCTTATTCTTGGAAAGAATGTTAAAAAGAAAAAGGTAGGAGGAAGTAGGGAGGATTTATTTAGTAAATTTACTTATTAATGAAACATTCTCCTTTTTTTGGTTATGAAAGAAAAAAAAAGCGTAATTTTCCTTATTTTTCATATGTTTGCCTTAAAATTTATTGAAAATGACTTTAGAGAGCAAAACAAAACGAGGGGAAGGAAAAAAAGAAAAAGGAACTATATATGAAGTAGAAAAAAATACATGTTAATGTTCCGTATTCATATGGTTGCCTCGAGGTTTATGGAAATTAGGCGCAAAGAGTTCTAAAATTGGAAAAGAAGAACGAAAAGAACCATAAATAGAGTAGAAAAGAAGAACAATATAATAATTTCTTTCGGCAAACATTACTTATATTTTTACGAGAGAAGTATTGAAAACACTTCTAAATTTGGTGTGAATTATTAATTTCATTCTCAAACTATTGACAACCTTAAAAATATTATTTATTTGAATAACTTAACATAAATACACCCTTGATTTGGTAACATGAGTCAAATACACCCCTAAATTCTTGCCAAGTTTAGGAGTGTTTACGAAACTTCTCTCAAATTTTTATTTAGAGTCTCATGCTGCTGCAAGAGTTTGAGACCACTTGCTATGTCATGTAGCAGATGAGGGTATATCTACGTTTAATAAGTCAAGTAGAGGAGTGTTTTTAAAATTATCAATAGTTCGAAAACTAATAATTTGCGCCAAGTTAAAGGTTTTCAATACTTGTCTCTATTTTTATTGGAGTAACAACAAATTATGTAAACCTGGCTTAAAGAGTTTAAAATCACGAAACAAGCCCACAGAAGTAGCTCAAGTATACAATGCATTTATAACTTGTTATCTTGTGTTGAATTTCTAGGAACCAAGAACAATGACATGGTGGATTCTACATGTCTAAATATTTCTAGTAAAGGTCCAAATATACTCTTGTACCTTTGACTACATGTTAAAATTACCCACTGTTATACTTTGGTTAAATTTTGTTTGTTAGCTTTAAAGCCTTTTGGAAGATTTGAAATCTTAGTATTTGCAAGTGACAGGTCAAGCTTACTCTTGAAATACAAACTGATGGAAGAAATAGAATTTCAAGACAAAGCAAAAGGGTAAGTGATTCATTCCACCAAATATAGTACAGTATTATTCCTTGTGAAAATATTCAACTCTCGCCAGCCACTTGACCAATCTAGCTACCTCGATAGGTCGAGAGTGAGAATGGTGAAAGCAGCAGAGGAACATGAAAATGATCCCATTTCTGGGATTCTTTGATCTCAAACACAATAGAGACATAGGGGAAAAATCCATCGGGATTATACTTACCGGTGTTGAAACTTATCCGGTATATACCTGGGACCAAAGCTTCAACCATATTCATCAACTGACCACTTCGGCCATCTTTGTCCGTTGCTGAAGATCCTAGTAATATCCAGCCATCAATATAAGTTTCGCCAAATTGTGGTCTTGCTTGGTTGTCTTTCCACATCTCCAGTTGTACTTCAATGCCATTCGCTGGACATCCACGGCTAGTATCCAGAACATGGGTTGTGATGGGCGGGCGAGTTCTAATGGGAATATGAGCTGGTTTTACCCCAGCAGCTCTAGTAGCAGCAGTCAAATGTGCTCCAATAATGTTCACACGATCTTCTACAATTTAAGGTTCAATGGAAAATATAAGATATGGTACTGAACTGCAGATAGAGCTTATAATTTCAGATGTATCAAATATTTGTTGAGTTTTAGAAATAGTTAGGATCACCGTATACTTCATTTAGAAAACCTTGAAAGGATTTTTACACAACTACTGTAAAGCAAAATCAGTATAGTGGAGAATGAGGAGCAACTTCTCAAATTTTGAGATTAAAACAATGAATTACATAAATACAGAAAAGCAATCAAAGCTAATAAATGTTCAAGATAAATAAAAAGATGGAATCACCTTCTGCTTTTGTTGCAATATTAGTTGTAGACAAGGGTTTAACTGCCGGAGCAGTATCTGCTTTGTCTGAGAAGAGCTTGGAAAGGCGTAATTCAGTTATTTTCATTTGCTCCTGGGCTGCAATCTCAAACTCAATTATTGGTCTGTTCTGGTATCGTATCTACAAGAGGTAAAGTTGAAACGGCATGTGGGTCAATCTTTAAGTGACAAAACAGAAAAGAAGTTTATTTCACCACTGTCCCAGTAGATAAAGTAATACAAATAGTTTGTTGTTTGGAAAGCAGGCTATGTGAGCTACTTCCTGATCTCTAAAAATGTGAAGAACAGTGATTGAAGGCCATCAGAGGATATAGCTCTTACCAGGTTAGGTAGAGCGAGGGGTAAAAGATGTCCTCATGGAAAAATAACATTCATTCATTGGGGGGTAATGGACAATGTAGTAGCTTCTTCCAATGAATACAAATCCGACAATGAAATTCAGGAAATGGTTGGACTATAGTTATTATTTGTTCACGCATATTATCAAAAAGATCACGAATGGACCCATAGTCTGCTCAAAAACTGAACTGTCATAAGATTCCTGTCAGAGTATCCTAACAAACAGAGATATGAGGAGCAATTTCCATTTCAATGGACAGGCTAGGTGGAGCTTCACACGAGACACGTTTATCACATGGTAAAAGTTTATGCGGCCAAGAGAGCAGCAGAAAAGGGGCTTTTAAGTTAATGCTAAAAGTGTCGGTGCACATTCACACGCATAACCTTTATAAGTTCAGCCTACTAGAATAAGATGCAGAAATTTATCCAGATTTGCAACTATCTTTTCCTACAGCTCACAACTGACTTCCAAAGATCACCCCTTTATAACAGATTTGGCATTCTCACATCAATTGTAGTCTTTTTCTATATCTCAATGCACTGTGAGCCAACAAGGGATCAAACTTTGGTGGTTTCTAATAAATGTTGAAAGGATGCAAGATATCAGACTTAAGAGAGAAGGTTCACAAGATACAGTTCAAAATTAAAGTCTGTCTTGACTCTGGACATCAGGGGGACTGGAACAAAAATTCTACCTCTTTAGCAGTGAAGGATTGCTCTACATGCTCCAACGGAATTTTCGGAACTCAAATGATACGTTCCCTAAAGCTAAAAGCATGTGTTCTCGAAATATAAGATTATAACATGTCCAATTATAACTGAGGTTACTAAAAAAATAATTGATCGTTCTACGTTCAAACAGAAAGACTTTACCTTCAACTCTGCAAGTATCTCAGGGGTACTTCTCCCTGAAGCACATATCAAGAAGACAAATCCAAACTTCTCCCTGTAGTGAGCATTCCACTCAAGCAGTTCCTGCAAGATCCATTATCAAGCAAACTCTCAACGTTGAATGCACAAAGTAAAAAGTCGGCCTAGTTGTACACAGAATTTAATCTATTGGCCCAATCAACAAACAAAAAGGGCCAAAATACTGTTTTGCATTGGATTCATAGATTTCTGAAATTGTTAAGTTTCACAACAATGAAGAATCTACTACTTACTGATATGCAGGGACAATCAAACAGTACATGCAGAGAAGAAAGAAACTCCAATTGTATAGAATTGGGAAATTGATTTTCAGAACTTACAAAAGGAAAAATATCTAGTCCTATTTATAGATGAATTAAGCTGACTAACTAGAGAATTAATTAACCAACTTAAACCAGCTAACTACCACTAACTCCAGCCTAACTAACTTGTAACAGAATTAAGCTAAGGCACAGCTGTACAGGTTGTTAATTCCTCAACACCCTCCCTCAAGCTAGGTGCTATAAACAAATTCTTCATTCCTAGCTTGCATACTAAGTAGGAATGTTGTATATGAGCAAGTCCTTTAGTCAACACAACTGCTAGTTGTTCAGAGGAAGGAAGGTATAGCAGATGCACAAGTCCTTGTTGAATTCTTTCTCTGATAAAGTGACAATCCAAATCAATGTGCTTGGTCCTTTCATGGAATACTGGATTTAAAGCTATCTGAATAGCTGATTTACTGTCACTATGAAGTGGGATAGGCAGTTGTAGATCAACAGCCAATTCTTTGAACAACCTGGTAAGCCAAACAATCTCTGCTACTGTTGAAGCTAAGCTCCTGTACTCTGCTTCAGCAGAACTCCTTGAAACTGTCAGTTGCTTCTTGGACTTCCATGAAATAAGAGAAGAGCCAAACTTCACTATGTATCCAGTGACAGATCTCCTGGTATTTGGGCATGCTGCCCAGTCAGCATCACAATAGGCAGCTAGTACATTAGAGCTGTGTGAAGACAATAAAACACCAGTGCCAGGAGAACCTTTGATGTACCTAACCAACCTTAGTGCAGCCTCCATGTGTGAAGTCTTAGGTGAATGCATAAATTGGCTCAAACATTGCACAGCAAATGTAATATCAGGTCTGGTATTAGTCAAGTACAAAAGCCTGCCAAGAAGTCTTTGATAGGCACCAATGTCATCTACAGGTAAGTCTCCTGTAAGCCCAGTGTGATTATCAAACTCAGTAGTGGTGAATTTCATATTGAACTCCAACGGAGTACCTACTGGTTTGGCCCCTGCAAGTCCTAGATCAGAGATAAGCTCAAGGGCATATTTTCGTTGATGCATAACAATCCCCTCCTTGCTTCTGGCAAACTCAATAATATCTGAGACAACCAAGATCCTTGATCTTAAAACTGGAATGCAGGCTAGCTTTAGTATCCTCTATCATAGCTAAATCATCACCAGTGATGAGAAGATCATCAACATACACCAGAACAACAACCATCTTTCCATGTGAATGTCTGATGAACAAAGAGTAGTCCAGGTGACTTTGAGTGAACCCAAAAGAGAGTAAAGCAGTAGTGAGTTTTAAATTCCATTGCCTGGAAGCTTGTTTAAGGCCATAGAGTGACTTAAGTAATCTGCAAACTTGTTGAGATTTACCCTGATCAGAAAAACCTTGTGGCATGGTCATATAGACTTCTTCATCAAGATCGCCTTGTAAGAAAGCATTAAAGACATCCATTTGATGAATTTCCCAATTCTTAGATGCTGCTATAGCTAAAACTGCAATGTTTCTTGATAGTCCAAGCCCTCTTGTTGGTTATACCCCTTAGCCACCAACCTTGCCTTGAATCTATCTATCTCTCCTGAGGCTGTGTATTTAATTTTATAGACCCATTTACAACCAATGGCCCTCTTCCCAGGAGGCAGTGAAACCAAAGCCCAAGTACCATTGTCTTCTAGTGCTTTGATCTCTGCTTGCATAGCTTCTATCCACCTAGGGTCTTGAGCAGCCTGAGCATAGGATGTGGGTTCAACAATTGAGGAAAATTTTGTAAGGAAACTTTGGTAGGTAGGGGAAACGAAATCATATGATAGGACATTTGATATGGGATATAAACAGGAATGAGCAGAAGGTCCGTTAGAGCTTATGACAAAGTCTTTCATCCAAATAGGAGGTTTGATAGACCCTGCTGATCTTCTGTTGAGCTCCTGTGGAATGGTAGGAGAAATGGAAGGATCAGAAGACATGGATGTGGAAGTAGAAGATATTAAAGGAGAAGCAACTGTATCCAAAGATGGATTAACAGCAACAGCTGGTTCATCTAAATCAGGAAAAGAGGATGGACAGGATACTGTTGTTGGGGAATCAGTTGTGAGTTCTGAGGAAGAAGAGTGAAATGGAAAAATGGATTCATGGAAAGTGACATCCCTGCTGATAAACACCTTTTTTTGTCTCAAAATCAAGGAGTTTATACCCCTTCTGAAAAGTGCCATAGCCAAGCAATACAGCCTTAACTGCTCTAGGACCAAACTTGTCCTGTCTGGGCAGCAAAGTAGCATAACATAAACAGCCAATGACTCTTAGATAATCCAAAATAGGGGTTCTCCCATACAACTTCTCAAATGGAGATACATTTCCAAGGATAGATGATGGTACCCTATTTATGAGATGTACAGCAGCTTCAATGCAACAACCCCAGAATTTAGGTGGAAAATGACCCTGAAACATAATTGCTCTTGCTGTTTCAAGGATATGTCTATGCCGTCTCTCGACTATACCATTTTGCTGGGGGGTGTAGGGACAAGAACTTTGATGAATAATGCCATAGGACTGAAACAATTCTACACACTGAGTATTGAAAAACTCTGTCCCATTATCTGATCTAAACACCTTAATGGTTCGTTCAAACTGATTGGTAATCATGGCAATGAAGGATTTAAGTACAACAGTAACATCAGACTTCAGCCTTAATAAAAAAATCCATGTCCATCAAGAGTAATCATCAACCAAAGTAAGAAAGTAATTCATTCCATTAAAAGTAGTAACTTTGTATGGACCCCAAACATCCATATGAATCAATTCAAAGGGAACATTAGTTGTAGTAGTACTATGTGGAAAAGGAAGTCTAATCTTCCTTGCCATGGGACAGACTTCACAGTGATCTAAAGTGCTAATACACTTATTCTGAAATGCTGAAATTTTCCTTAAAACTGCTAGTGGAATATGACCTAATCTTTTGTGCCATAATGCTGAATCAAAAGTAGAAGTAAAAGCAACCAGTGGCCTTTGTCCAGTGTCTCTAATATTCCTTTGTCCAGTGTCTCTACTATTCTTCAATCCTGGTAGAATATAGAGACCTCCCTTTTCTCTACCAATCACCCTCACTCTCCCAGTGGAGAGGTCCTGAAAGGTGCAAAAATCAGGATAAAAGGAAACACAACAATTCAATTGTCTTGTGAGCTTAGAGACTGACAGAAGGTTAAACTGAAAATCAGGGATACATAAGACATCTTTGAGGACATCACCTCCAGCAAGATAACTATTTCCTGTGTGAGTGATCTGTGCAGAAGCCCATGTGGGCAATTGAACGTGACCTGCACAGCCAACTTCAACATTATCAACCAACAATTGATGATTACCAACCATGTGATGAGTGGCCCCTGTGTCGACTATCCAAGTAGGATTAGTAATTGAGTTCGAGAAAGATATACCTGCCATATGAGCACTGGCCTTACCAGGTGAAGAATGATCTAGCATCTCTCTGATATGAGATTGTTGTTGTGGAGCAATCATGGGTACACTAGTGAAGTTGTGACCAGATGTAGGTGTAGAAAAATTTGATCCAGAAGAACAAACAGTCGAATTTCCAGTATAAGCTAAATGACTACCTACACAAGGCGACTGCCCAACATGCGCATGACTCATAGGACCAGTGGAAACAAAATTTCCTTCATCAGGAGGAAAATTGTTGCCAGCATATGCCAAGTTCCCACTCCCAATAGGAATTTTCTTCTTCGATTTGAAATCAGGGGGATAGCCGATCAACTTGTAACATTTTTCCCTCAAATGACCAGACATGTGGCAATAATCGCATTTCATCAATTTGCGACATGAATCCCTAGTGTGACCACGAATGTGACAGAAATCACACTCTATATGCAAGTTTCGTATAGGCCTTTGTCCTGTGTTTCTAGCTGAGAAAAAAACTCCAGGTTCTACAGTCTCAGTCGAACCACAATTAGCTCCAGCAACTAGTTTTTGACTTTCATCTTGTAATATCATTGCGAAGGCTTGATTGACAGTAGGAGTAGTAGATTTCATAAGGATTTGGCTGCGTGCATGACTATAACCATCGTTGAGTCCCAATAAGAAATGAAGCAAGCGTTGATATTGTAAGTGTGCAGTGAAATCCTTGGATTTTGGACATTCACAACAGGGTGGTGGCATGAGTGAGTCGTATTCATCCCAGAGATCTTTCAATTTGGAATAAAAAACAGACACAGAGGAGGTGCCCTGTTGTAGAGTGACGATGGATTTATGTAAATGGAACATTCTGGAAGTTGTTACCTTATTGAAGCGTTCGCACAAATCTTCCCAAATAGTAGAAGCATTCGATCGGAATAGGACTCCGCTAAGCAAATCACGGCTGACATTATTCATGATCCACGATTTGACGATTGCATTACATCGATCCCACAGATGCTCATGTGTCTTCCCATATGTATCGCGCGTCACAGATCCATCGACAATCCCCAATTTGTTCCGTGTGAGCAATGAGAGCTTCATTGCCTCACGCCAAAGAGTATAATTCTCCATCCCGACCAGCGGCATACCAATTGAAAGAGAGTTAGGAGCATCAGAAGGATGCAAATAGAGTGGATGATGTTGATCGATAGTGAGATTGCTACGCACCGACGAACTGCTATCTTCGATCGCCATGGATATGAAATAAGAGCAATCTCTCGATTTTCAACGATCCTTGAAGAAAATCCCTAGATCGACTCTAACGAAGCTCTGATACCATGTTAAGTTTCACAACAATGAAGAATCTACTACTTACTGATATGCAGGGACAATCAAACAGTACATGCAGAGAAGAAAGAAACTCCAATTGAAATGCATATATCTTTAGGTCAAAATACCTGTAACGTCAACTCAGTAGCAGTGGACAGAGCTGTTGACTGCTCTCCCTTGCTCCACCTGCAAGAGGAGACATTAAAGTTTACCTGCCGGTCTGACAAAGCATTAGCATATAACTGAGAGAAAATATGTAAACGTTGTAGGTCTGAGGCCGAGAGGGTGGAGATGGGGAAGCCACATAATAGAACAACAGCACTAAAAAGTTCTCTCAAAGCTCATAAATCTACCAATCTTTCTGGTTGTGAACGTTGGGCCTCTAATGCAAACACACAGCACAGAGTCGCAGAGATACAAATCTTAAAATGGATGTGCGGCTATACAAGAATAGACAAGATAAAAAAAAACTATCACTTTTAACAAAAAATTCAAATAGCACATATATAAGAGAACTTGAAGATTACCAAAAAGAAGCCACACTTAGCATTATTTATTCAATTTTCTTGTGATAATCCATGCAACACCATGTATTTTAAGATTTTAAATTCTAGGTGTACCTAGCACAACTTTAAAAATACTGAAGTCCGTATTCAGAATTCTTGAATTTCTTACCTATATCTTAGATACTTTGAATGTCTCTATACTACAATGGTATGCATTAACAACTATGAGATTTGTCTTTTCATACCTAACACCAACAAGCCAACATTTGAACTTTAAAAACCAAAAAAAAAACACCAACTTTAGCAAAGATCATGACCACAATTTACCTTCTTGCCTAGCAAGTAGCAAGATTTAATCAAACTGTTAAAATCAAAAACTTAAAAATAAATACTGGGCATAAGCAATTCATTATCCAAAATCAACTAGCAGAAGAAGAAAAACATAAAACTTCCACACAATATTCAGGAACATCAACAAAAAAGGTTAAAAAAACTTATAGGCAGAGAGAGAATTGTACTGGGCAAAAGTAGGGCTTTTGTGATCCCGAGAAGGGGCTTGACCAATTTGTGGATGAGCAGCAAAAGCTTCAAGCCATCCATTTACATCAACCTGACAAGGATCAATTAATTAACATCTGTAAAATTGAAGGGTAAAAACAAAGAAACGAAATTTGGGCACTGGTGAAATTGGTATATATTTATATATAACCTTGTTGAACCAGATATTTCTGGCAGCATGGATGGCATCTTGGTGAGTAGAAAAGGGGACAGCTGCTACCATCTCCTTCGCGAATTTGGTGCTCCCACAGCATGCCAAGAAATCTTTTTCATCAAACACTGATCCCATTTTCTGCAATTTTTCAGATCACTTACCAGCAGCCTAACACTTTTTGTTGGGCGTTGAGTTTTGAGAAGAAACTGCCACCTAAACTAGTGAAGTTTGAGCTGGTGATGATAAAATGGAATCTCTGATTTCATTTGCCCCTTTGTTTAAAGATTTTTTTTTTTAATTCAATTGGTAAATAGTTATAAAATGATATAGAGCCATTTAAGAGTTTCAATTAGGCATGTTTATCTATCATTTGATTATGAGAGATTCGGGGTCGTTTGGTAGAGTGTATTAACAAAAATAATGCTTGCATTAGTTTTGTGTATTAGTTTTTTTTTTTTTTTTAAGCAAGTCCGCTAGGCAAGGTGTGCCTAGGGCTAGTTTTATTAATAAAATGAAAAGAAATCTCAAAGAGAAGAGTACAAGCAAGGGGGGCTAGACCTTACCTTACTAATCTTAATGAGGTACCAAACCTCTACTAATTAACAAGCATGAAGAAAATAAGAGCTAGAGAAAACTAGATGTTTTATGATCACCATAGAGTTTATAATACACTCTGTGATGATACTACAAATGAGGATGCTTAAATAATGTAAAAATATAAAATCTAAGAATAAAGCTAGGTTATCAACCTCAAACTTTATTTTATGTGTAAGAATTAAAAGAGATGGATTGCCTGTGTAAAGTAACCTGAAGTATTTCCCTTTTGTCTTCTTCATCAAATATGTCCAACAAAACTTGATAGTTCATCATTTCTTTTTGGATCGTGTTGTTGTTGAAACTGTCATATGATTTTGCTTTGCTAGTCGCATTGGTAGGTGCCTTGGAATAAATTCCTCAGTCACTTACCATCCCAACTATGTTGCCTTTCATATGTCTTTCTTTTTGTTTTTGTTGCTTCCACTTCTTTGTTGCCTAGGCAAGAGATCTCCATCCTTGGCTACCTTATCAAATAATATGTCTAACATATCATCCTCATCATCTTCGTCAAACATTTCACTGCCCAAGTCACTATCATAAGTTGTAGTTAGACTACGTCTTGAAACTTCAGCTTCTGGCTCATGACTTATTTCCAATACCTTGGTGTTAATGGTCAAGATCTTTTTGGAGTTATCAATTGTCACTGCCATAGATGGATTTGCCTTACTTGAAGGCACAATTATGGGTGCTTGAGGACTTAACTTACTCCTTGTAGGTGCATGCTCCTCTTCCTCAACTAAATATGCCTATCTAGAATCACTCGTTTCTTTCACCAAACTCTTGTCATTCCTTTTGGAATGTGGTATGATCATTGAATTTCCTTTATTCAAAGTAGTTTCTGGATTAGAAACTTAAAGAATTGGACTGGACAAAGCATGGAGCTCTTGATCAGAATTGGTCATTAGGGAATCAAAGGTGTTAGAGCACACAATCTTCCTTGACACTTTATCTTCACAATTTATCGTTTGCTCCTTGCGTGGTGAGTTAGTGCAATCTAGTTGTTGTAGTTTGGCTGGAGAAAATGTTTTGCTTGGTACTTCAGTCCAGCCTTCCTTATCATTGTCCTTCAAAGTGAAGTCATGGTCGCATGTACTACCAGATTCGAAAATTTGATCCAAATTCTCTTCACATTGTTGCACCTTATTAGCCTGGCAAGAATCTTGAATCGTAGCCAAACTAGGATTTTTCCCAGATAAAACACCAGCAGTAGGTAGTTTAGGATTCGAAGCTATATCAAACTCCAAATTAATCACGGGAACCATTGAATCACTAGTAACATCATCCTTTGCACTCAAAATCAAAGTATCATCTTGAACACAAGCATCAACTACTCGATCTCCATTATTTTTAATGGCTTCCACAATTGCTATTTCATTATTATTTGTATCTGCAACTCGAGTATTATCATCAATCCTTTGATCTATGTTTGATAGTCCCCTCTTCTCATTTAAAATTTGTCTCAATCACCTTGAAATTTCTCACCATTGAATTGTTCATCTCCAACCATTCCATTATCTTTGTGATTTTTATCTTGATTCTTTTTTAAAATCAATCGACAATTGTTTTCATTATGACCTTGATGCTTACAATGGTTACAATATAAAGGTAAATTATCAAAAATAAATTCCTGAAAAACCTCTTGAATCTTACCGATTTGCTCATCCAAATACTGGAGACGCATCCTCTTAGGCAGCTTGTCCATAAGATCGAGTATCACCTTCACCCTAGCAATGTTAGGCCTTGTCTTGTCTTGTGTTGCCTTGTCAATAGCTATTGGCCTTCCAACTGCTGATGCCATCGACAACAAGAATCTCTTGGCAAATAAATCTGGTGATAATCGAGGTAACGAAATCCACACCGCAGTCATTGAAGTTTCTTCTCTAGAATTGAAATCTATTGTCCAAGGAAATACCCTATAAAGATATTGCTCTCCATGGAAAGGTAAAAAGCGTACCGATTTTGATAGAACAACTACAGAATCTTCATATTGGTCTATCCTTAGCAGAATATGTCTACGAGCAAGTAAGCTAACTAAACAGTTTCCTTTGATGCCCAAGTGTTTAGGTAAAATTGTTCACAAATCCTTCACTTCTAGTATATCAGATGAGAACTTAATAATTACAGCTTGATGTAATCCTTCTTCCTGTGCGAAAACCTGTCGTTCTCCCTTTGTGAATTGAATCGTAGGCTCTCCATGTACATATTGAATCTGTTTCAACTGGTTTTTTGTCAAATTTTTGACATCTTGATTTGTGGTTAATCGAGTAGCAAAGGATGTTTGTTGATTAGGATTAGGGTTTGTCTCTCCCACAACCAAAGGCCGGGGAGAGATGTGCGCAGACATGGCTGCTTCTAAGTTTCCATCACAATTGTTCAAGGTTTAGGTCGTCCACAAATTTGTGTATTAGTAATACCTTGTTTGGTACATTTTTTTATGTCATGTATTGTGTATTGAGGAGTGTATTACTAATACCATAAATTTCTAGGTATTAGTAATGCAAAGGATTTAATACATGCATTAGCATAGTTAAAGACTCAATTACCCCTCAAAACCATGTTTACATATTTTCCACCATAATTGTGGAGGATGCTTTTGTAAATAAACATTTTTATACAATACTTACTTTTTTTAATACACCAAACCAAACAATGCATAAAAAATATTCTATGTATAACTAATGCAAACATAACTAATACAAGTATTACTAATACACTCTATCAATTGACTTATTGTATTAATTATCGATTTTTTTTTAAAGAATAGAAATGTCAAGATATTGATGAATTAGTTATAAATTATTAATCATTACTAAATTAATATTGTTTTTCTGTAAAACTTTTCCTTTGTTAAAAATTACATAAAAGAGATAAAACATGATCATATAATTAGAATAATAGCTCAAATGAACCATGAGCAGGAGCTTCGTTAATCAGACTTCTATATGTAAAATGTATTTAAAATGCTGTAAATATTAAAAGAGAAAAATTCTAAAGAATGCAATAAAAAGTTTAATTTAGGAAAAAAATAAAAAGGTAGATCCTAGGGAAAAATAAAGTAGGAAGAGATTTTATATACATATATATTTATGAATAAGATAATTTATTTCTAAGATTATTGAATTATAAAAATCTTTAGCATTATGAATAAGATAATATATTTTTAAGATTATTGATTTATAAATTATGATTAGTGATTTACTTTGTCAATTAAATCTTTGTCATTAATCAAAACAATAATTTGGAGAAAATGAAAAGAAGGAGCTGGATCCGAGTCAATCCAAACGGGCTCATATATATTACTACCATAATAGAAGGACGAAATTAGCCCCGTTGCCGCAGCAATAAATTTGCTAGTCAGTGTTCAAATTCCCAAAAAGCTGAAAACTACCATGGCTCAAAGCTCTTCTAACAATGGCGGAACCGATCAGGTACACTCCTATTCTTCTCTCATCACTCAACTTATACTCTTCCACTTGTTATACTAATCAATTTATTTGATGATTTTCATTTTGCCAAATCTATTCTTTCCTTTTCCCTCTCCAAATTGCAACCTGTTCGCAGGAACTAAGTTATTTTAGGTGCTCGCTGTTTCTTCATGAATATTTTTTGTTTTCCAGGTTTTGGTGGAGGAGAGAGCTAGTGTTAGAACAATCATATTAAATAGGCCTAAGCAGTTGAATGCACTTTCTTTTCCAATGGTATGACAACTTATCATATTACTAATATATTTTTTCATTTTTCTTCTTGTCCTTATAAAGCCCCAAATTTTGGATGCCTTTCATTATTTTCTGCCTTTGCATATTGTTATGTACTTGAATTTTGTAATGTAACTATCCATAGTAGAGATTAGGGGAAGGATTCCTGTAATAAGTGTTATATTTTGTATGGACTCGTTTATAGAGACGCATAACATGTATCACTGTTCTCAAATATCTTATTGTCTATTGTTTGTGTTTCTTTTAAAAAATTATTTCGAGTTGTTGATTATTGTTTATCTACTTTTAATGATTGTCTTTTCATTAAATCCAATCCGAACTAATTTGTGGTTGAGCGTAATGCTATTGTAGTTTTTGTTGTCTTAGTTTTTTAATAAAGTGTGATTTGCACCAAGTTTCTTTGTTAATATGTTACTTTCCTGACATAGTTTCTTGATGACTATTATGGAACTCAAGTAAGTAGTTTCAAGTGATTCCCACAAGTCATTATAAGTTCACTAGTAGAATGAACATCAGTTTACTTGGAATAGTCGAGGTGTGCGCAATTTGGTCCAAACACTCCATCATAGAAAATTTTAAAAAAGAACATCAATTTACTTGTGTGAACTCTTTGTTATATTTCATTCTGTATGTCACTGTACCGTATATGTATATGATAATGCTCTACTCAGAATGTCCTTACTCTTTTTGTTAAATGGAGATATATTCCAACTATGTGTTCATCTTTATGTATATTCTGGTTTCCTCCCCTTTCTTTAAGTCATTTTTAAAGCTCCATGTGGGTCTGTGAAATTCATAACTCATTTTTGACGTTGTCTATTTTGAACTGGATATTCCTTTGCAAAACTGATTTTTAATTGATGATGCATGAGTAGTTGTAGTCATATGCTTATGCTTTGGAGTATATAGAGTACTAGCTACTGTTGAAGGTTGATGAGGCTTGTTGGGTGCACTTTAAGCTAAGAGGAATGGTGAATTCCCTTGGTGCTTCCAAGGAAAGCTCAAATTTTTGGCTTCAGCTTGGACATCCCATTAACATTAGCTAGGAGTTGGGCATCCAAGTTCACCTTTTGCACCCTAATTAATGGTGTAAGGAAAACAAAATCAAGATTTGAGTTGGTTTCTTTTCATGATCACTTTTCCAGTATATCAAAGTAGAGATGTAAAAAAATTGACTATAACCAAAATTTCATTATTAGATACTACATTTTTTGTGAAAATATACTACTATCTCCCGATTGTAACTGATCAAATAAATCATCTATTCTGGAAAGTGGATACTTGTTCTTTATCGTGACTTTGTTCAACTGCCTGAATCTATGCACATGCATAATGAGCCATCTTTGTTGGCGGAGTCGTTCCTGCGGTCTGGAGTTGCTTCGGTGGAGTCTGAGGAAGCTGGAGGATTCCGCTTCTGCAAGGACTTCTCCGCAGCCTCTACTTGTCATAATATAAGAAAGGATCAGAAAACAAAAAGGTCAAATTCTTTAGATACAGAATTTACTGTTGCTATTTTTGATCTTCCTCAAGACAGAGAATAAATTTGTCTCCTAATTTTATTTTCTTAATTGTGTACTTACTTCTTATTGTTGCTAATTTCACCGCTCCTGTGATCTAAAAATAGCATTTTGTTACGGAAAATGTATGTAGATACAAAGGTTCAAGGACTTGTGCTCTATGTCTTATAACTTGCACCTCTCCTTGATGAAAGTAAAAGGCCTAGCTTTGTACCTTTTCCTTGGAAATATTGGATATCAAGTACTGTCATGACTTTGTTAAAAACTGGAGAATGTGAACTTTTTGATGGCTAGCTTTGCACCTTTATGTTGGTAGCGAATAAGACTAATTTGATATGGATTTGCTTATACTATCTTCTCATGCAATCATCCAGAAGAGGTTAATTATATTAACTTGGTGAGCATTTAGTCTTCTAAATCATGTAATATTTGTGTTATATTGATGTAAATTGCTGATCACCTGATGAAATAGGTTGAAGTGTGAAGACATGTTATAAGTGAGAAGTGTCCTCTTAAACTTATTTATTTGTGCAGATATCTCGGCTGTTGGAACTTTTCCATGCCAGTGAAGGAGATTCAAATGTGAAGATGATAATATTGAAGGTATGCTCACTAGTGGAGGATCTTCTGTGATATTGAACTTGCCTTGATAGCTTAACTGTGGTTATCCTGTATATAATTTTTTTTACAAACAACTGATACCTTCTGGCAGGCAGTTTGCATTGATTTTTGAGTTGCGTTGTTCAAATTGTGAACTCTCATATCTTGTTTCTTCATTGAATTTTGTAATGCATCAATCTGCAATTGTGTTTCTCTTAGTCCTTGGTAATTGTAACTTGTGCTGGAAGATTCATAGAGTCGGGAGTTAATGGAAATAAAAATATCATATTTGTCAGAGGAGGTTGGGTTGGGGGAAGGAGGATAATAGTATTCTGGTTAACCTTATAAAAGAACAAGGTATTTTTCAGGTTAACCTTATTAAAGAAAATGGTATTCTGGCTACACCCAATCAAAAGCTATAAAGTCTCCTAGAGGGCACTAATAAGACTTGAGGTCTAGCCAAAGAGTGATGTATGGTGTTTTATATATGGTATAAATGGGACCTGCTCCATATAAGTGTCTAACTTAGCAGGTTTCAATGAAATTCAGTCCATTCCCTGACTCATCTCTTGACACAGTGAAGAAAGCTCATCCTCATGGCTCAGGTTATATTGCCCCTCTGATAAAGCTGACAAAGTGCCTCTCTGTATATCTCACAGTTTCCATGTCTGACCAATCTAGTATTCAATGCTACCTACCTTCTCTTCACCATGTGCTAGGATTATGTTACTTGGTAGTAATAATCCAGATTACTGAAAGTTGGTCACATGTATGTTTTTGTTTGAAAAAAGATCTTGAGAAATACCTCACAACATTTTTCTTAGTGCTGGAAATCAATAATGTTACCCTTTACTAATCCCCAAAGACAAAGTCTAGAGAGAAGGCAGATTTTTAACCTCTAATTAGCCGTTAATTTTCGCTTGACATAGACACATGCTTAAACCACTGATTGACATCAGAGAGTCGAGAGAAAGAATTAAGTAGTTAGTTTTGCCTGTAAACCTTTGGAGCTTGAGCGAAATAAGATCTAAAATCAGCTTAAGAAGCTTATTAGATGCCTTTAATTGAATTAGAAGAACAGCTGAAAGGAAAAGTATTGGTTTCGCTTCTTGTATTGAGTTTATGTTTTAGTTCTCTTTCACAAGTTTTGGCGGTTGGTTGCACAGTTCTACAAGTGACCTTGTACAAGTATAAAATATCTTAACATCACTCATGGAATGTTACTCCTTTTCTTGTTTAATATTTCCAGGGAAATGGAAGGGCTTTCTGTGCTGGTGGTGACGTTACAGCTGTTGTTCATAATGTTCGCCAAGGTGGGTAGTCTGCTCAATTTGTCATAGCTTGGTAAAGACAATCTTCAGTATTTATACATGATATTTTTAACTGGATCCAAGAAGGTGAATTTTCGTAATATGTTAAGATTTTTCCTACTGGCTCTTCAATCAAGGATAGAGGGTGTAAAAAACAAAGAGTGAGTAAGACAAGTGATAGTTGTTGGAATGTGCAACAGAGATAATAGCAAATACTTGGCCATCTTGAATTTTAGGAATGTTATATACAATTCTAGAAACCACAACTGAAAGTATGGACATGTGCAGCGACATTGTATGTTTATACTGCTGATTGAACTTATGAGATAGCCGTGACTAAATTATTGGCATAGCAATTGACTAGACCTGTCTTGGCAGATAACATGGTGTTGGCATGAAACAGACTGGATAAAATCTGATGTGTGGGCTGCCACACTAGTGAGTAATTGTTTGCGGTAGCGCTCAAAGTGTGTCTGACATAGGTTCTGATTTTCGTGTTGACTTATGTGTTCGTCTCGTGGATATGGAGCTACTTGTGAATCAGTTGACTAATTTGATGACTTAATCAACACATCTATTGAGGCACCATGTGAACATTTCACTTACTTTGATGGAAAAAAACTTTTCTGATACCAAGATGATCTAAACTTCTATATTTTTTCTCCTTGTCTCTGATTCTTGCATGAACAAGAAGGAATTTCTTCTGTGCTGATGTTCAACAATGTACCAAAGTGGCTCCTTATATAGAAGCCTGAAGCTATGTAGGATACAATAACTAATAACTCTTAACACCTAATGGAGTTAATAATTGTGCTCCAGTTAAATGCCGAACACTCAACAGTATTTATGGGATATGATGGATTATTCTCCGAGATGGTACGACAAGTCTTGTCATATTGTAGTATATACTGACAGTTTCCCCCTCTTAAATTGACCATCTTTCGAAAGCTTACAGTCTTACACTGCTAATTTAACCTTTAATTGTAGAAGAAACAGAACCGACAGAGAAAGAAGTGCACCTGGAAGTATAGCCATTACGGAATGGTTTTAAATCACATTTAGGATATGCATGTCGAATGGTGACACATTGAAAAAGTTAACACATATTCAATCTGTTCTGTTTTTTTATTTTTTTATTTATGCTTTCAGGTAACTGGAAACTGGGTGCTGATTATTTCCGTGAAGAATTCACCCTTAATTATTTGATGGCAACATATAGTAAACCCCAGGTTAACTTAGGTTATATGTAATTTTAGTTTTGTAGTACAATTCTCTGAGGAATTCATTAATCTTATTTGGAATGCCCCTTGAAGGTTTCTATCCTTAATGGAATTGTCATGGGAGGTGGACTTGGTGCTTCTGTACATGGTAGATTTCGAGTTGCAACAGAGAAGTCGGTATTGCATCTTCTTGAGTAATAGATTCAGTTCTTCAATCTCGCTATCTTGCTTTCCTTTTTATATTTGACCTTTACCACATTAATTGACATTTGCTTGAAATGTGTCTCTTTATATTTTGTGGGGATTTCTTGTGGAATGAAACAATACCTGATATTCATGTGGAATAGTTTCAGGAAAATTAGAGGAAAACCTTACAGACTCTAATTCTTCATGAGTATTAGTTGGTAAATATGGAATTAGATTGAGAGTT